>CM032228.1:113982500-114162500 GCA_019009955.1 Riptortus pedestris | reverse complement strand
TTGATGAACGTTTTTTAAATGGTGATTTTACTAATGTACGATTTGTTGAATAATAATCTGAGTGTTGACTATAAACGATCAACCACTGGTCAAACTGAGTTAACAGTAAAAATTATCAGCAGGGAGTCGTTCTCAAGTGTAAATTACTTTTACTTTCTCTTACTTGTAAAAGTTCTTTGTCTATCAGGTGCTTCTTTGATCAGTTTTCAGGTCATTTTAATATACTTCAAATATCACTGTGACTCAGTCTACAGTCAGTTATAGTTTACATTCCGAAGCAGAACATGCCATTTTGAAGCCAAGGTTCCTCTAATTTTTCTAGATTCCTTTTAAGGGAACATAAGGGGGGATATACACACACACACATATATATATATATTAACGCTCTAGCGGTCACTATTTTTGTTTTATCTTTACCAAACTCCTGTAGGGAGTTTCGAGGGGGGTGGAATTTTGAAAATTTAAAAGATCTCCATTATTATAAGTTGGATTGATGTTGGTATATGCATAATTTGTCAATCATGAATATTTACCGAGATATTTGCACTTTTTAGTTTAAAGCCTTAAGTAAACCCGCACTCTCATGTCGTATTTACAATAAACTGGCATAACTTATACCACTTAATTCAAAGGTTATATACCAAATATTGTTTTAAAGAGATATTTATTATGCACATTCGTTCTGTTGTATTGTATATAACCAATCTTATTGCAAATTAAATTTACTATAAATATTGTTCTATACATTTATTCTGTATCTTTAATATTAACCGAGATATTTGCATTTGTATTGTGAGTGGTGGGCAGGAGTCGTCTATGTTCGGGACTAACCGCCGAGAGCTAATGCGGCTGGTACCGTAACTATCCGTCCCTCGTGAATAGGTCTAGAGATACCTTCTAACTACTGTTATTATTAGGCAGATTTCTCTATTCTAAAACTTCAAGTGGGAAATCTGCTTAGTTTACGCAGCCCCTGCATGACGGACTTTCTTCAGATTACACAGTCCAACAATTCACTCACGGTCACTGAAATTCACAACAAGACGGCACTGCACTGTCTTAAACACGGCACTGATGTGAACATCAAGACAGGTGAGAATAAAAAACTGACTCGCTCGCGGCTGGCTGGTTCTTTATATAGGTCGTCGGCATACATCAAAGGGGAATTGTCTGGACCATTCGATGTGGGTGTAGTAGGTCTAGACCCTCTGTCGGCTTCCTTGATCTATCTCGCACTTCCCAAATACGCGACTCTCTCTCTGAAGGATTATTCATGTATTTAATTTTCGCAACACTGCCGCCCACTTGAGCCTTTCCGTCGCGAATAGGCTCAATATCGCCGTTGCCATACTTGGCTAGCCGCTCTAGGTGTACCACTTTCATTTTAGACCTCGGATTGTGGTATCTCTGAATCCTGTAGACAACGTCGTTTAATCTCTTGATCACCTTGTAAAATCCCTCCCAGTGCGTTTGCAATTTAGGGGATAGTCCTTTCTTGCGTTGTGGGTTGAATAGTAGAACCATTTGCCCTTCAGTGAATCCCTCCGTATTTGCTGCTCGATCATACCTGGCTTTCATCTTATCACCTGTCATTTTAATACGGTGGCGTACAAACTCATGGAGCTCATGCAGGTCTTCCTGTGCCTGGGGAGTATTTCCATTGTCTTCGCAGGACGGTTTGGCCCAAAATTCCAAATCAGCTGGCACTCTTAATTCTGCTCCAAATAGAATTTTTGCCGGAGTACGTGAGGTGGAATCATGGACGGCCGACCGGTAAGCCAGTAGTAATTTTGGTATGTGCACATCCCAACCCCTTTGGTGTGTGCTAACCACTTTTCTGAGATATTCCTCCAGTGTCCGATTACATTTTTTGACCATGCCATCAGATTGTGGATGAAGCGGTGTCGTTCTTGTCGTTCTTGTGTTTTGATGCCATACAATTCACTCATTTCCTTGAATATGGCCGATTCGAAATTTCGCCGCTGGTCAGAATGGAGTTCTATTAGAACCCCGTATCGGCACACCCAATTATTTACAAAGGCATCTACAACCGTTTTGGACTCCTGGTTTGGAATGGCATACACTTCGGGCCATTTACTGAAATAGTCCATTACAACTAGGACATACCGGTTTCCAGTCTCACTGGCAGGGAATGGACCAGCAACATCGATGGCTATCCGCTCGAAAGGGGCACCTGCGTTGTACAGCTGAAGTTTGCCACGACTTCTTCTCGTTGTGCCCTTGGCTGCAATGCATTGCTCGCAATTGGCTATCCAATCGGTTACAGATTGCTGACATCCCACCCAGTAAAATCGTTGTTTTTCTTTTCCAGGGTTTTTGTAATGCTCAGATGGCCGCCGCTGGGACCATTATGGTACTGCTTCAATACCTCTTTTATCTTGGAAGTGGGCACGGCAATTAGGTTGGTTGTGGTTTTGCCATCTGTACTCTCCCAAGATCGATATAAGCAGCCCTCTACCAGTTTTAGGCTATTCCACTGTACCCAGTATGATTTCGCAAGTGGGCTTTCAGCTGATGTCTCATTTCGGGTTGGTTTTCTGTTGCATTCCTTAGCCGATATAATCTTCGCCAGAATCGGGTCATCTTTCTGAGCCTTCGACCAGTCTTCGTCTGAGTCAATACGGGTAAGTCACACATCAATCACGCTTTCCTCTTTCTCGGCTTTAGTACAATGTTTGCATTCTACGTTACAAGGCCGTTTTGAAAGGGCATCAGCGTTATTGTGTTTCCCCCCTTTTCGATGCTCGATGCTGAAGTCATAGCTCTGAAGACGTTCAATCCATCGTGCCAGCTGACCTTCTGGGTTCTTGAACTGCAGCAACCAATATAGTGCAAAGTGGTCTGTTCTTAAGGTGAAGTGTTGACGATGCAACTATTTGTGGTAATGCTTGACGCACTCCATCACTGCTAGAAGCTCCCGTCACAATAACACAATAACACAATAATTTCTTTGGGGCTTGGAGAGTACCCTGCTGTAGTAGCCAATGACTCTTTCTGCCCCATCAATTACTTGAGAAAGCACTCCTCCTATTCCATAGCCACTGGCGTCCGTGTCAATTATGAACTTCTGTCCAGTGATTGGATAGGCAACGACAGGTGCCAGCTAACGTGTCTCAGGTGTCGTCAATTCTTGGCAGCGGATAGCTGTCTTTCTTCGTGACGTCATTGAGTTTTCTGTAGTAGACTACACTGCACTGTCCTTTACTTCGCGGCACTGCACTGTCTTAAACATGACACTAAACTGTTACTTACAGTCACGGCACAACACTGTTCTTCTTATAAAAACACTTTACCGCACTGCACTAAGTCGCACTGTAGCACTGATGTGAACATCAAGACAGGTGAGAATAAAAAACTGACTCGCTCGCGGCTGGCTGGTTCTTTATATAGGTCGTCGGCATACATCAAAGGGGAATTGTCTGGACCATCGACGCGGGTCTAGTAGGTCTAGACCCTCTGTCGGCTTCTTTGATCTACCTCACACTTCCCAAATACGCGACTCTCTCTCTGAAGGATTACTCATGTATTTAATTTTCGCAACAATATTTTCTTTCAACTTGCGTTGCCATCCTTCTTCCACTCTACGGCATTGGGAACCACGCCTCCGAAACTTAGATCGCAGAAAACTCGCTAATGACTTAGAGTTAACGGAAACAACAAAGATACTTTTCATCAATAATACTACAAGCAGAATAAAAAAAAATGCGAAGCAAAAAGTAAAACGAAACAATTTATAAAAATTATTTACAAATTAATAAAATATATAGAAGCTTAAAATAAATTGCAAACATTACCAATGAAATGCAATGGGGAACTATTTTAAAAACGTCCGTCACGCAGGGGCTGTGTTAACTAAGCAGATTTCCCACGTGCGCCACGTATTAGCATTTTTTCAAAACTTAAACGTTCAATGATAACAATAGTTGGTATTTAAGCTTCAAATAAAGTGCTTCATAACATAATAGAATATTATTAATATGAGATGAGTAAGAGTGGGGATTTACTGACGACCGAAAACTAAAAAATGCAAATATCTCAGTTAATAATCAAGATAGTGAAGAAATGTACATATCATCATTTATAGAACATTAAATTTGCAATAAGATTGGTTTTATAAAATTTTTCGATCCGACGCACATTAACGGAGATATTAAGAATTTTTGAAATTCTCCCTCTATAATCCCCCCTCCCCCTGGTCCGATTTCAGTCGTTAACAAACTTGATCTTTTCTTTTTACATAAAACGATTATATATCAAGTTTGGTAACGACGGTCTTGAACGGACCTCATTTTCGTCATATCCTGGGTAGGATCGATGGACATGAGTACATCGAGTACGACCTCAATAGCTGATTTCCCTTAAGGGAAATGTGCTAAAAAAATGAACAAATAAGCAGACGTACTGCAACAATATAACACGATATAAAAATAACGAATACAAATTTTAAATTTTTTTTTAAACTAAAAAGCATACATACATCCAAGAAACGTTGAAAATATAAAAATGTAAGAGTTAAATTAAACATGAATTTTTTAGATTTTTGAATAGAAGAGTATTTAAATGTTCGAGGATTATTTCTAATAATTAGATAAGATAAGGGTTATTGTACTCATTTACATTATGATGAGTAGCACACAAATGAGACAAATCCGGTTTTTAATTAGTTTGCCAATTGCAGCGATTCATATTATCTGTTATTATCAAAAATATAGTAGTTGGTAGATAAATCCACCATATAAAACATGTTAAAATATCTACGGTTTTACTAAAAATGAAATGTCTGAAAGTGTTCAGTGGTTTTTATTTCATTGTTTATGCTAGTACTCATTTATGCCAATTTTATTGAATATCTGTGTCTCCTGGAAGTGTTTCATTCTGGTAGCAGTATATGTATGGGCTGTTATTCTGATAGGTTAGTAGTTCTTGTCAGTTATTAGTCTTCAGTCTGTAAGCGTAATAGTTACAACTATATTACAAAGTGAACATATTGGTGATTCAGTCCTACTCATGGGGCATTCGTGTGTTATTCGTTAGTCTCAATCAAGCAAAGGCTACTACTTCTTTTCCAGTCTTCTGCCCCTGACGAGTAATGTCTATTTATTTATGAGAATCGTTTCTTGAAAATAAAGCATTTATAGTTTAAAACGACATATTGTATTCCTCGGACCTTACTTAGTTACATTTTCATAAATAGGCGAATCGTCGTCATCAGGAAACGTACAATTCAATTTTCAAGACTTTATGTTTTTATGATTCGGACCAGGAGGGTGGAGCGCAATGAAAGAGAGTACTAAAAACCTTAATTCTCATTATTATGAGCCGAATTAGGAAATGATATACCGGTCTTATGATGCAAACTCCGTCATTTGTATATTAGAGTTTTAATCTTCAGTATAGTCTACTTCAACACATGTGATTTCTCTTACAAGAGTACATCAATTAACATCGCATGGCCAGCATTAATTTGTAAATATCTTTATAAAGGCTTCTCATTACTAGAGAATTTGAGAATACTTTGTGGAAGCCATTATTACTGTGGCATAGCAGCAGGTGGGGAATTTGCTCTTTGTGTGTGAGTATGAGAAAGCGGGGTGGTAGTTAGATGTGGGAGGGGGGGTGAGTGTTGTATCTGTGTGTGGTGTATGGGGGACGGCGGGGGGTGAATGTGCTGTTTGTCTGGTGTGAGCGTATGTGTGCATGGACGAGTTTAGTGGGGGGGGGGGTTGAGTGTGGTGTGCATGGGGAAGGTGATTATGGTGTGCTTGTGTGTGCGAGTGTTGTATCTGTGTGTGGTGTATGGGGAAGGCGGGGGGTGAATGTGCTGTTTGTCTGTTGTGAGCGTATGTGTGGATGGACGATTGTAGTGGGGGGTTGAGTGTGGTGTGCATGGGGAAGGTGATTATGGTGTGCTTGTGTGTGCGGGGGGGGGGGTGAGTGTTGTATCTGTGTGTGGTGTATGGGAAAGGCGGGGGGTGAGTGTGCTGTTTTTCTTCTGTGAGCGTATGTGTGCAAGGAGGAGTGTGATGGGGGGAGGGTTGAGTTTGTTGTGCATGGGGAGGGTGATTATGGTGTGTTTATGTGTGTGTGTCTGTGTGTCTGGGGGGGGGGGGTGAGTGTTGTATCTTTTTTTGGTGTATGGGGAAGGCGGGGGGGGGGAATGTGCTGTTTGTCTGGTGTGAGCGTATGTGTGCATGGACGAGTGTAGTGGGGGGGGGTTGAGTGTGGTTTGGATGGGTAAGTGGATTATGGTGTGCTTGTGTGCGCGAGTGTTGTATCTGTGTGTGGTGTATGGGGAAGGCGGGGGGTGAATGTGCTGGTTGTCTGGTGCGAGCGTATGAATGCAAGGATGTGTGTGATGGGGAGTTGAGTTTGGTGTGCATGGGGAGGGTGATTATGGTGTGTTTGTGTGTCTGGAGGGGTGGGGGAGGTGAGTGTTGTATCTGTGTGTGGCGTATGGGAAAGGTGGGGGGGGATGAATGTTCTGCTGTTTGTTTGGTGCGAGCGTATGTGTGCAAGGATGAGTGTGGGGGGGTTGAGTGTGGTGTGTGTGTGTGTGTGCATATAGGTGATTTTAGAGTCTGGGCGTAGATGGTTGTGATGAAGGGCGACTGTGGTTTGTATGAGGGGGGGGGGTGTGGTGTGCGTGGAGTTTTGTGCGCCAGTATGTGTGATTGTTGATCTGAATTAAAAAAGTTAAATGGTGAGAAAATTGGTCGGCGTATTTGATCTAACACATCCAATATTTTCAAAGGTAAAACATCCAATTAATTTTTTCCCCTTTTGACGACTAATCAATTGAAATACCAGAAAGAAGCCGGAGTTGGAGTATTTAATCATGAAATAACAAGTTGTTATTTGTACAAAATCTGATGGGAGCCGTCTAAAAATGGTTCAAAAGGAATAAAAAATTCATTAACGTGGAATGTGACATTCTATTTCCCAGAAATTCCTCTTGAGATTCCACGTGCCTGTTTTAATATTAAAGGTCCTTCCGTGAATGGCTTGATTTCACGCTGGTGTGCCTTTCTCGCTGACTGACTATATTCTCTAATAATAAGACCTTGCTCAAAACCAATATAATAATTTCATATTTTCCTGGCTTCTCAGAGTTGGACGTGAAGGTATTTTATTTATTAGGTCAGAATAATTTGAACATAATATTATTGAGTTTAATATTTACTAATTACTTTAGATTTCTTGATATTTAGAAATTTTAATTTCTTCTCAAATGTGTTTTTTGAAACCCTAACCATTTTGGACTATTTTGAAGCTCCAATAATGTCCTTTATACCCCGAAAGAACTGAAATTCCAACGCTAAAATGTATTCATATTACTCCTGTATCAATTCATACAACGGCTTTGTACCCGAATCAGCATTGCTTATTTATACTACATCAAATTTACGCCTGGAGAGCAACACTGACTACCTCTTCTAGGACACAAAGGACCATGATTATCGTACATAACAAATACGAGATTGTCGAAATGTATTTGTTGTAATCATGTGTATCACATGTATTATCTTCTACCCTTGCTGACGTATGATACGAGATAAAGCAACCAATGGCATTTCTTCTTTACAAAGAACATGTCTAGTAAAAATTTATTTAAACATCTATTCAATTTATTAAGAACATTGCCTTTCATTTCATAAAAATGAAAAAAAAAAAAATGTTAATGCTAATTTTTCATTTTTCTTACGAAGTACCACATATGATAGACTGGTAATGGAGAGTACTTAATAAGTAATAAAAGCAATTTTTTTTAATTAAGTTGAAAAAAATAATTAATTTAAATGAATGGCGTAAATCTTGATTTTGGGTTCATGTAACCTTATAATAATATGGGTATCCAGTTTTCTTCTATATTTACATTATTGGAATTTGAAAACAAAAAAATAGTAGCTATTAAATTAATGTGTTCATTTTGAATCAATGGTTTATTAGGGCGGGTTATCATCTTTTTACAGTAAAGTTATGAACAGAGATTTTATTTATGAAAGAAGTGTGTATATAGCTTCTGAAAAGTTTACATAATAAAAAAGCATTAGATTGGAATTTTACATATTTATTTATTTTCAAAACAAAATTATAAATAACTTTCTATTCTCATATAAAGCGAACATATATTATTGTATTAAGTGAAACATTTTTTTTGTTCTTGGAAAATAAGCTCTTATATGCTTGTAAAACCCATTACTACGGTTATCCACGAACAAAAAAGAGTCATTACTTAATATACAAGGGTACCCAAAGTCTCAACGAAAATATTACTCAGAAATTGAGGTATAGAAAATATTTCACTAAGTTTATTTTAAGGCACGCCTCGACCAATACTTCTATTCGAACACATCCAATGTAATATATTGAAATTGTGCCTATAATTTTCCCATATTTGTTCATAAAAAGTTTTTATCATTTCAGTCTGGATAGGGCCGTTTGTTTCTAGACCGGATTGTTTGCCTATCCGAATTTTTGACACTTTTAACTGACTACGTTGCTTTCTACAATTCCCTGATTTTTTTGAAAAAAATGTTATTATCTCGTAATTATTATTTTATTAATAACAGTTAATTGAGAGCTGTAAGGCGTTATTTCGAAATCTGCATGGGAGTAGAAGATTATAAAATTGAGGAGAATAATTTATATCCTGAGCGACCTAAATTGTATAATTTGTACAAATATTGAATTAGCCAGGGTAGGAGTATTTGTAAATGAAATAATTAGGGGGCTGGGTTCAATTTCGTTGTAATTACCATATAGGAGTAGGGGTTGTTATTTCATCATTTAGCAAGGGAGATTGGACCCACTGATGAGAAACAAAGAGCCTCATGGCGGATTTTATTCGTTCAAGTTAAACTACTACCAAAACTCTATAATATTCTTCCCTTATTCGTTTCTAATTTCTATAAAATTATATTGAAGATAGTTTGGTTTTTACAAAAGAATTAAGTAGATTTTTACATTTACAAGTGCTAATCCTGGTTCCAGACTCTGGATATTCAGATACTTGGCTACATGGTAGAGCGTTCTTACTAAATTATAAGAATTTCATTCAATTAGAATATTTGTGAATACACTTTTTCTAAGCTATTATTCATCAAAATGATTATAACACATCATTTAATTTTATGATTTTAATAAAAAACGTGAATAGTTTGTAAGATATTAAATTAAAAACTAAGTAGATAGCTATTATTTGATAAAATATTTGTTGTTGTTATTCAGCTTCAAGAGTTCGTTCGCTCAACTTAATATTTCTTCAGGAATTTGAGCTTTTTAATGCACACATGCTTGTGTCTTTTACCAATTAATTTTTTTCGTATTACTCTGCAGTTGAAAGGGCGCGTGTCGTTCTGTGTAATAGTTGCATTTGCAAGTAATCAAATCCACAAAATGAAGTCAGAATATGTGAGAACTTTAATTTCTGAGGCCAGATAGTAATTTTGTTATTGAAGAATGAAGTATGTTTATTTTTCTTCAACTCCAGTAATAGAATACACTATGTTGACGTTTGCTTCTAGTGCCCACTTAAAGGATATTTAGATGTTTTTTGTTTTTTTTTTTGACTACCTAGAAAGAAGAATGCAAATGAGAAGTTCTTCCCCTTTCTTGTGAGAGAAAACTATTATACTTGCTAGTTATGTATTTGGAAAAGTCTACATAATATTACCAAATAACAGGAGACAATTAACCAAAACTGCTATAAATAAAACACCACTTGATATATTTCTTTCGTATGATGTGAGTGAAATAAATGCATTTTGTTTTTTCTAAAGCAAGCTTGTGTAAAACTTTCATGCAAAAAGGAGGATAGTTACAGACCTATATCCCTCCTAATAGTCTGTTTGAAAATTGTCCAATATACTTAGAATACCAATGGAAGATTTCAGAAAGAAAATCGTTCTAGTGCCCAAAAATTACGGTTTCCTAGAAAAAATGTATAATACTTCTACAAAACGTATGACTTTCTAGAGAATAGAATTCAAAGGCTTTCCAAAGTCCCCATTATAAAGTTTTCAGGACAGGTCGCGGAGAATAACAGACATATTTGAATATATTGGTGATCTAATTAAGAAGCTAAAATTTCTGTGATTATTGTGAAATGTGTTGAGGAATAGCTTCCAATCCAATCTCTCTTTCAAAGATAACATAATAACACGACTTTTCCAAAAGAATCCGATCCGCACTATTGAAAACTCCAGTACCTTCTTTTGACAGTTTTATTTGGCATAGTCCTTTCAGTACCTACACCCCATCAGTGCTTCCGTACGGGCTTCCTTCCAAAGCAGCCTGAACAAACATAAAGTATTAAAGAGAATATTTTTAATGCATTATTTACAATATGTCTTATAGTCCAGTTCATACATTTGATTTTCTTTTAAGGTCGTTTATTTGTTGAGTTTTTCTCTATATCGATCCTTTCCATCATCTATTATTCACTTCGTCCTGTTTGATGCCTTCACTTCCATGTGTGAAGTAAGTGAAAGTATTGAACTCCCCTGAACCCATTTTTTTGACATGCTTGGCGTGACATCTGTACAAATCTCGCATAACTCAAAAGACGGCTAGAATGTAGATATTTCATGTTTTGGTTTATTCTGACGAATTATTGTGCACCTCCTTTTTTGAAGGAAATCTACAATAAGAGTGGAAGCTTTAAAGAACGCAAAAATAAAATAAAAATATAATTTCTCCTTACAAAATCTTTATGTAGGGCCTTTTTTATTAATCATTGAATGATTAAATATTATTTTCTATGACACTTTTCGATCCACTGCATTGGATGAAAAAGATCTTGATATCGTTTCAATAAAAATAATTTTAATCCAATAAAATATTTTGCTTATTTATTCAATAGGAGTACAAGGAAGTCATGTGGCTCTGTCATAAGATTTTTAATTACTTTAATATGTATTTAATGTGTTGTAATTTTTTTGTAATAAAGTAAATTTTGCCTTCGTTGCAAAACTCTAGATATATAAATTCTTCAGTTATAGCGCATTGGCTATCCTGACATTTATTTCCTCGGAAATACATTCTTGGTATTTGAAGGGTCATTATGACATTAAGGAAACATAGATATATTGATCACATCACCAGTGAACTAACAAATAGTCCATTTATTGATTGAAGAAAAGAAAAAAAAAGGTGCTAGTTTATTGTGAGTCTTAGTAATTTTGATTTGAGAGGTGTTGAAAAGCAAGGCGGTATTGGAGGTTGAATGGGGAGGGAGAGTTGCAATTACAGGAGGTAAGTGACGGGAACGCTCTGATATCAACCCCTTCTATAACGGCTAGCCTTCAATTTTCTTTTGCTATTGGCTCCCCTAACCCCGCCTCTCTCGCTTATACCTCTGCTCCTTTTCATCTCAACTCTCTAATTTTCTTGTTTTCAATAACTATGCACTTGTAAACGGTCGCATTTCATGCCTTATTAAAAACGAAAAAACACTCTCTGAACATGAATAAAAATAATAATGCGTTAAATAAATAGTTTTACACATGCATAGTGAGCTATTTAGCTTTGCTCTTGCCTGTCCGTCCAATGAATAAAACTAATTTTTGTCTTAACCAAATGGACTAAGATTAAGACAACTTGATCACAGGGCAAAAAGACTGCTGCTATAAAACAGTGTATAAATTATGGATTTATCTTAATACAAATGTAAGGATGTTTATAGAAGATTATCAACACACCTCAGATGAAGCAGAATCTTCTTTTTGAGGACCAAGTTAAAGCTGAAATTGCATGGAACAAATGCTCTTGTTCTTGCAGTAAACTCTTTGATTCTCGCAAACTCTCTATAAAAGCAATGTCTTTGATACACAAAACTATTTACACCCGTGGTAATAAACAGTGGAGCTGGGACTCTCTCAAGGGGAAACAAAATAGCATGACAGTTCTGGGAGAGATGCACTTTAACTTAGTGCAAATTAGAATAAGGATGATTTAGTCTCCCCACGTAGTATTTATTTATTTATCTGTGACAAGTTTCTGTAAATTACTTATATCCTCAAGACAATCACCTTAATCAGCATGTGATATTTGGTGACTAGTTTTTTAACAAGGTAACAGTAAGAGTAGGTTTCATCGCCTAGCAACCATATAGCATATGCTCCATTGCCTAGCAACCGTATAGCATAAGCTACAGTGTCGTTGTTGTATAGCTCATATGGCTCACTAAGATGGAACAGACGATCTCATGGCAGAGTTGGGCAAAATTGTAATTACAATTACAAGTTACAAGTTATAACTACATTAGTTGAAATATAGTTACAATTACAACTACTTATGTAATTAGTAATTGATAATGGGCAACTACATTTTTCAACTAAAGTAATTGTAATTGCAATTTCACAACTACAGTTAGTAATTGAGAAAATCAGTAGTTTCAAAAACAACTACAGTTAGTAATTGTAACTGTAGTTGTAGCTGCAACTACAGTTACTTGGGTAGTTACTTTAAACAACTGTGTAAAACTAAGTAGTTGAGGCTGTTAAGAAATAACTACATCCAATGTCTTTATATTCAAAATTTTATTATATTACATATACTACATAGTTATAATAACAGAACATAATTTTAATGCAAATAAATGAAAACTAACGAAAATAATATGTAAATTCCTTTTAATATTTTTTGGGGCGTTTGCCATAACGGCAAAAAAAATAATCGCTCTACTGCTCTGCTCCAAAAAATAAGGACGTCTCGTCCTTATTATCACTTTCACTGGCACTTATTGTAATAGGACTGGTGACGGATATAGAAGACAGAGTGGAGTGCCCTGCAAGAGAGTGACAAGAGGCGATCGTCGTAACAAGAGAGTGTGCTGATAGAAGCGTCCATCTTCAGTTTTGACATATTCTGTTCTGACACATTATGTGCACCAATTGAACGTGGCTCATCTCAGATGAGCTATTTATTACGACCACGAATGTAAATATTTATATGTATAGAGGCGATCAAAATATATTCGCTCTTTGGAACGTAAAAAACAGCTGATCTATATGTAGTTGTAGTTATTACTCAATAACTACAGTTACAATTACAACTAGTAATTGTAATTATTTTTATTACTACTTTTTATTTCAACTAGTAGTTGGATTTATGAATACCAACTACAATTACTGTAATTGCGAAACGAAGAAAATGCAACTACAGTTACCAACTACATTTTTCTAATTGTAGTTGCAATTACATAACTAGTATTTATTAGTTGAAAAAGTATTTAATTACTGCCCAACCCTGTCTCATGGATTAGTTATTAAGTAACCTCTACATCAACTACGTTATTACGAAGAGTAGGTAGTAATGACAAGAACATATGTATCTCTGCAAGTTACCCAAAATATATCGTCCGGCTATATAAGGAGCTCATATGAAGAGAATCAGCCTTTGTTGGTTTGACGACATAACTGAGTGACTTGATTGAACGTTATGATGGTTCGGGTATCACGGGGGTTGAAATTATGGTGGTATGTCCTTTGAACACGAAAAGTATACTATGATAATGTATAGTGCTATAAGCTATATCCCCAACGCTCTCCTGATAATCAAGTATCTCAATACGACAATATATTATTTCGTAAATTTATAGTAGAAAGAAATTAAAAAGGAAAAAAAAATGTAGTTCCTGTAATGAGAGACCCTAGATAACACATTATTAAAGACTAGTCGCAGTTAAAGTGCGGAAAAATTGTCTATATTCTGAGCAAATAGCAAGACAACTTCGTTATTCTTGCTGTTGGAATGAAAATAAATGTACGTATCTGGTTTTCGTGGTTTGATTCGGTTAGGCGAATGTACATATAGGAGATATGGAGAGGAAAGTTCCCTCAATAAAAACATTCAGGTCTACATGTAAGAATCATATTCCACCTCCAAAGCAACGAGTAAAGCGAGTATTTAATGTGAATGAAACATCATTCTTCTATTCATCAATTAATAAATAATTAAAGGGTATAATTTACACAAAATTAATTTTGGGTAGTGTTCAATATAAAATATCCTCCATTGAAAAATGAATTCTGAAGAAAACTCTACAATTGCATGATTGTAAAGTCATGAAACAAGAATATTACATTAATAAACAGATATCCATTAAGCATAATTAAGTTCTTATTAATTTAGTTATTATTACTGATTTTTGCTGTATTCTGGGCAAAAAGGCGTGGTGTGAATTCAAGAGACGCAATACAGTTTAGAACAAGATTCTTATTACCACAAAGTTATTATGAAAGTATTATCAAATTTTCAGACTTTAGTAAACCCCCCACTAACACTTACAATTTTCGAACATCATACGTTTAACTTATCATTTACGTTAGACGCCAATGATATATTAAGTCCCCTATACAGACAAAGTATAAGAAAATAGAATATAAAAAAATTCATTACAATAAGTCATCGACTTGCAAGATTTTCGCGTATCTGGTAGTTTCGAATTTTTTTTAATATTTGTGTTTCCAAGTGTTAATGTAATTTTCATATAGATGTTTTACATTTTTTATAATTTCACAATGACACAAGCGCCATTTATCCTATTCGGTAGGTAACCTTCAATCTTCCTTCTACTGTGTATGCGATATCAGGTGTTTCGAACGAGGCTTTTTCTTGTTTTGTGGCTATTCTTCGGCTTCCACCCTAAATAATGATAATATCAATTAAATTCAATTATAATATCATATATTAATATTGTATTGTATGATAATCAAGAACATGCAATGCATTAAGATATGTAGGGGATATGCAGAAAATAAACTCTCTCTTCGAAGGGCTACGAAAAACAGGAAATATTTCTGTTTAATTTTAATTTACTATTTAATTTGTTGGGGATAAATTTCTTTTACCTAACAGACCAATGAAAATCTTGTCTGTCTTCCTGCCCACCTGTTTGTTACTTCTTTCGTTTTCTCCTATCCTTACAACCACAGCCCTAGTTCTATTTACCCCCTTATCAATTCACAACACCCCCTTATAATAGAACTTCAGAGTGTTCAGTAGAAGGGGAACTGTCGGGACAACCATGGCAGGTCACACTGCCTCCCAACCGTCATCTAATTCCCTTACTGGATCTCCGGTAAAAAATAAATAAATAAAAAAAAAATGGATTTTTATATTTGGCATCCGACTATCCCAAAGTACATCATAAGCGATATTGAAATTAGAGCCCTTTTTTCAAGAGCTCACAATGATTAATTTACTTGCCTATATGGAATTCTACCATTAGCAATAATATTTCTTATTATTATTTAAAATACCTTAATTTGAATGTTAGAAGATGAAGGCTTAAACGTGAGATGAAGCAAGTCCAAGGGGTCTTTTCATACTAATGGTGACTGTCTTCCAGCCTAGTTGACACTTATTAAGGTTGTGCAACCTACAGTCCGTTCTCTTAAATAAAGATGTGCCTCTATCTTGAGCCTCCGTCCGTTTTAATAAGGCTTGGAATTTCTCATTCGTCTTCTACCCTTGTCTCGTTAGAGTTGATTTAGCTGTGACGGAAGGAATTTGCTGGAAAGCCTCATAAATTGCTTCTTCTGCAAAAATTCAGAGTGTTAGTGAGATTACTGGCAATTTTCCAAGATATATGAAACTATAATGTTTTCACTGATTAAGGTAATTAAGATTAAATACATCTTTTAATAGTTGTTTAGTTCTTTTTATAACCACAAAATTCACACTGTAAATATACATTTCACATGAAGTACAAGTTTTATTTTCTCAACCAATGGATTTTAAAGTATGATAGAATTTACTGATGTAAAGATCGGGGTATTCAGAATCTATTTTACAGTAGGCAGGCAAGTTTTTCTCTGCAGACAAAATGTTGAAACCCTAAGGCTTATCACTGAGAACAACTAAGTGAAATTAAATGAGAGGTTTACGGACTAAAATTGTATTAAAAGAATTTATAGTACGACGATGAGTGCCAAATTTTGAATCAAACTTACCAGATTGATAAGATACTATTGGTAGTGTAATCGATTTGATTGAAAAGAGAAATATGGGGAAAAAAGTTTGAAATTAAAATTGATATATACAGCGGAGATTTCGGGTATGGAATCAGCCAAATTCTGCAATTTTCGACTGAAGAGTGTTTAAAAAAAATAATTGGTTTTCATATGAAGTGTTAGCTGAATGCTCTATTGAAGGCCAGAAGGAAAAGCCAAATCTCAAATAATTGCTTATTAAAAAGTCTTTCCATCTTACTAAAATCATACCCAACTATATGGCTTTTAAATACAATTAATTAGCATAGATGTAAGCTATGATATTTTATAGTTTATCTAAGATATTCATTTTAAATATTAGCTACAACACTTAAAATAATAAATGAGCTTAAAAGATAAAAATTAACATAAGTTTGCTAGCTAGGGGTGGTTAGGGGTTAGTTATAACAAAATTGCTGTGACATAAGTGATTCCATTACTATGGGAAAAGTCCCAAGCACAGAAAAAATGGAATTGAATAAAACTTGATAGAAGTAAATTAAATCTCGAAAGAAATAAGGCATTTGATCTATTAATAAACCAAAAAAAATGTATCTATTTCGTCCCATTCACAAATGGTCAATGTTAATTAATTAATAGAGAAAAACACAACAAATTATAATGGGACGCATCTATAGGTCGTAGATCAGGTTTGATATGCCACTGGGACGGGCCAGATTGCTGAAGATTGCCTCTTCTGAGAACATTATTATGTGGAGTACGAAAGTGGAGATACGGCTAGTTCTCCATTGATTTGTTTGCTACTCATATGCGAGGGTGCTTTCAGTACCTCATCCGAAGGGTCTGAAATGTTAGCAGTGTGTTCATGTTAATGTTGTTGGTCCTGAAACAAATGGAAAGGATAAGGGACTTGTAAGGCGATTGAGTGTTTGAGAGATGAGTTTTTCTTTAATACAGGATATAAATAAGTTTGACGTGTGTTGAATAGTAAACTTTGGAACTGGGTAAGGGACCGAAATAACTTTATAGATGTCAATGAAACTATTTCACAATATCAAGTTAAAAACAGACTGGGTGTGTTATCAAAGGTAGAGCTGCAAGAATTCTTGTTTATTTCGTTGACAGAAGCCTCTAGATAAATGATAAAAAGTTATACGTATAGAAACCAAACCTAGTTCTGATATTGAAAAAATCGATTGTCAGAATAAATTTGAGAGATATCTGTATAGGTTAGGTATTTAATTACATATTTCAGAAATATAAATGAACAATGTGTTATTCAGAAGGGATTTATGTTAAGAGTCGTATTCTATATGTGCTTTAGACACAGATACTAAAGTTTTGCGTACACTGTGTATCTGTACTAAACAATAGATAGATGATTATGCAAAATGTTTATGATCTAAATTTATTTTTAAGAGATCAAGTCCAAATGCACAACAACAAAAAGTATGGAGTGTTATCGTTTTAAAGAGGGTAATTATTAGATGTAGATAAAGTGGGGCTGTAGAATAAGAAGAAGACTGTTTAATGGTTGTAAGCCAAGAGCTAAGAGAGCGTGAAGGGGAGAGATAGGAGGGAAAATTAAATCAGATGCAGGAGCAAGTCTCCTTATCAGTGCCTCTTTCCACCCTATACCTCTTATCTGCCTCTGCCTCCCGTAGCCCTAGATATTTCACTCTCATCTTCGGTCATGGCTATATTCAACCCCTAGGACCTTTGCCCAAAAGGAATAAAATCAAAGAGTGCAATAATTAGTTTTGTGAAATTATTTCTCTTTCGCGATCGTATTTTTCCAGTTGGTTAAGCAATTAAAGACTATTTATTGTAGTGGTTCTAATATATCCAGAGATTCAAACTGTACATATATTCAAGCCTCACAAGTTCCATAATGCCTACCAAAAGGACAAATAAAACATAATGTAAAAATGTTTCCCTTTATAGTAATGATTAAACGAATCATTTATAACTCCTAAATGAATGAAAGTCGAAATTCATTAAATGACTATAATAACTACCCGTCTTAGAAGTTGGTGGCTATCAGGATCCAATCCAGAAGTGGTACAACCTCATTCAATTCCTCATTCCGGTAGAAGATGACGATTGATCTTGCAGAATGTCTGACTACTTCTTATGCGAATACATGGATGTGCGCGTATGTGTATTTACGTACCAACCAAACTGAAAACAAAATAAGAGATCGATAATAAAGAATAACCCCATTCAAATCTTTTGGCGCTGCGGAACAAAATAGAGGAAAATCACTCATTCCGATTCATAATGACGGATATCTTTTGAATTTCGAATCCCACATCTAACCCCACCCCAATGAATGTAAAGTATGGTATAGATGAAATAATCATTTTTGTATTGAGTCCGTAAAATCTTAATTGATTACACTACAACGAAAAATTATCATGAAATTTCGCTAAAAAAATTAACGAATAGCCAGAGATTACAATTTTTCACGCCTAAACTGAATTTCACGAAACTTAGTACGTGTATTACTACTAACCCAACTCAGACTTTAGGCTATACTAATATTCTCAGAGGAGAACAAGAGTGGGGGTTAAGGGAAGCCAGAAATGTAAAATCGAAATATTTCGTTTCTAATTGGTTTTTCGGCAAACATACACATAAAAAAATTGTTTATTTATTTTATTCTAAGCAGATTTTGCTAAATACACGAAGTAGAAACAAGATATACGTTAAAAACTATAGCGGTAGCCAAAACTTTTATTGGCCAATAACTTATATATTATTATTCTTTTTAGACTAATATGAATTAGGTAATTAGTAGGATTCGGATTAGTGAGGTTATAAATCTCCGCCCCTCTCCTCTGTGAAATAACTGTGTACCATGTATTACTATTAAATGTTACTTGATACTATCATTATGAGAGAAAAACATTATGCGTTTAAATTCAATATGATTGTTCAGTGTTATTCAGGTTGCAAGGAAGGGGATCTCTTTCCCTCACCTCACTTTTTCAATATAAATGAAATTATTTTTAAGCTACCATTGTTATTTATTTCCACCAGGATGTAATGTATTAGAAAATTGAATTGTTTAATGTCTTGAATAAATAATTTAAATTTTATAAACCAATGTTGATAACCTTGGATTTATTGCATTTATTCAAGATTTGGACACCATTTTGTAGATATACACCTATTGTTGTACACATATGTCATGTTTACATATGTTTTATTTTATTTCTTTTTTTTTACTTTTTTTTGTCTTTATTTAATTAATTTATTGTTCTATAATGTTTACAATTATTATATAAGAAATATTATAATGTAATGCTGAAATGTGTGTTGTATCCAATGCATGGAGCACACAACATTTAATAAATTCCCATGTTAGAGGGATACTCTGCTTGGAAAAAAACAACCTTGGAGCAGGAGCGAAAGTAGTAGGAAGGCTAACACAGTAAATTGTGTTAACTTATTTCCAGAGAAATGTTGGCATTATTGGAATTGCAATACTTTCTATTCACATTTACTATGCACAGAAAACGTGTAATATAAAAATATTGTGTATTTAGTAGAATTAAGTACATGACAAATACTTTTATCATTAACATATCCCCAGCACGCTGGACTCGGGTGTAAATCCTAAGCATTGAGGCGGGAAAATGAAAAAATAGTATACAAAGTAAAGCCCAAATAAAAATACCATCATCATTCAGCCTCATATGATTTCCCGGGCGAAGTCGGGTACCTTAGTTAGTTAGACATAAAAATCGCCAACGATGAGAAGTAACTCTTAATAAAAATTAATAATTTTCTCAATATGGATAATTGGTGTGGGAGGTTGCAGATTTCCTATTTTCCTACCAATTCAATATTTTCCAACCTGAGGAACTTATATTACTGGCTGGTGTAATGTGTCTAAGATACTATAAATTTTAAGATAGGTATATAAAAATATATTTGAGTAAAAGTATTTTGTATAACATAAAAGCCTGCAACATAAATATTCATAAGATATTTAATTTTGATGTCATATCAGATTTCGTTTATAGACGTTGTTACTCTGAATGGTGAGGGAAAAACGGCTTAACACCCTCCGTCGACCCTCGCTAAGCCCTGCTAAGTCTAATGGCTTCCGCCTACTCAACTCCTGTTATATTTACAGCTCATCCATCAGCCCTTGACTGGAATTTAGAGACAGCTCGTCTCTAAAAACAAGTTGAAAACCCTACAGGCATGTTTTCAACTGATTCAAAACTTGAATAAAAGCATCAAAGTTTCAGATTAACATGTGATGAAGTAGTTTTAATTTTGAGTGGAACTCAGTTGGCCCTGATTTTGGCCAAGAGTGGTAGTCTTTTTTACAAATATACTTCCGAACGAAACATATTGAAATTTTGGTTAACTTATAACTTTTTTTTTTCTTGGAGATTGGCTTCTGGTGTAACGAAATTGTTATTATTGACTATACAGTTGTTGTTCATTCATAGTACAGATCTATTTTTATGTTTATAGTTTTGTGGCTCAGGAGCCAATGTGAGTTAAAACGTTAGTCTAAAATCTAGATAGATTTTCTATAAATATCGCGCCCCGAATAGCACGAGTGACTAAATCAACGCCCATGAATGTTATTAATTGTTTTGAAATTATATTTTGATATCCGATTGTCCATTGTCCATTGTCATTGGATTAAAGTGCTTTTCAGGAATTATTAGTATAATTGTTGGTTAACGCTTATTTAAACTTTTCACGCAAAACAAAGATTGTCTGAATGCAGAGAAGTGGGGTCTTGTGAGGAGTAAAATTTAAGTATCTAAATTCTTTCGCTATTACACAATGAATCAAAAAATTATATGTATCAAAAATTGTAAAATATTCAATAGTTCTAACATTTTTGTTTTATTCATGTTTCTCTAAAACAAAAATGAATGGAGGTATTTGCATTTTTATTATTCTTCCTTAAATAAGTTCGCCCTCATTCTCACTTCTCTTATAAGGGATACACCAAAAGTCTTATTCCAGTGTAAATACTAAGTGACTATTGCATCGGATCTTAACTTCGAGAAATACTAGAATGAGCCATACATTTTTAATTGACCTTTACCTTCGACAATTAAGCTTATCGAGTAAAACTAAAGATACGTTCGTTAATGAACAAAATATTTTTAGGGGAGCTAAGGGTTCAGGGAAGGGATAAATTGTAAATTCTTAATATATCCGAAGTTTTGCTTCGGGTTGAAGAAATTCATATAATCTTTCTTCTCGATAATGTAATGTGAAAATTGACGGAGTATTTTGTTATTTTTCATTGTCAACCTCCATTGAGCCCCCTGAACTGAACTGAATAAGAATATCACTTACAGCTACTATATCGGAAAATATATCAAAATCCAGCAAATATATAAATATAAGATCTGGCATAAGAGAAAGTAGAGTAGTGATTTTGAAATGATGTTGCATGTGCGTCATTACGTCACAAGGAAAATCCGCAGTCTATGCAGCCTCTGTCAACAGCCATGTCCAACACCCATTCATCGGTATGGTTGTTATAATGGAGGTGTAAAGCAGTTTCGAGACTCGTGGGATTTTCCTTGGTTTTGTGGCTCCAGAGCAGAGACGAAAATACCGATAAGGATCCGTTTTTTCCTGGTTTACTTTCAAGCATCAGTGTTAGCAGATTTCCCATATGGGAAATCAGCTATTGAGGTCGTACTCATGACGCGATTTTCGAAAAATGTCTTCAAATGTCCATCGATCCTACCCAGGAGATGACGAAAATGAGGTCCGTTCAAAATTATATATATATATATATATATATATATATATATATATGTCTGTTAACGCTCTAGCGGTCGTAATTTTTTTTTATCGTTACCAAACTCGATATTTAAACGTTTTATGCAAAAAGACAGATCAAGTTCGTTCACGGCTGAAATCGGATCAGTGTGAGGGGGGTTTAGAAGGGGGATTTTCGAAAATTCGAAATATCTCCGTTACCATACGTTGGATCAAACAATTGTATAGAACCAATCTTATTGCAATTTAAATTTACTATAAATATTGTTCTATACACTTATTCTCTATCTTGAATATTAACAGAGATATTTGCATTTGTATTGTGTGTTGGGTCGGCAAGAGCTAGTGCGGCCGCTTCCGTAACTGTTCTTCCCTCGTGAATAGGTTTAGAGATTCCTTACTACTAATGTTATTAGTAGGCAGATTTCTCTATTGTAAAACTTCACGTGGGAAATCTGCTTAGTTTACGCAGCCCCTGCGTGACGGACTTTTACGTTTTGTGTTCCTTTCCTGTTTTTTTTTCTTTTTGTGTGTTGTGCTCCATTTCTGTTTTGTTTAATTTTGTTAATTTTAACTCCACTCTAACATAGGATGCTTCCGTATTTCCTTCTCCAAGGGTAGGTTGAGCAGCATGTGAGAAATGCAATAAGCATCTTTTAATACTGACTTCCCCCATCGATTCTTTACTGATTGAGGGTAAACTTCGGATCCTACTTGTTTCTTCCACTTCTACCCTATCTGATAATCGCCCATGAATCTTTCGCAGCACTAGTTTATTCATGTATGTTGGGATCTTGTTCGCCACTGGGGGAATTGCAAATCTTCTTTAATTTTGACACTAGTGGGGCCATTCTTCAGGTTTTGATATATGTGGTCTTTGTTCTTTCTGCCGGGACTTGTTCCTCTATACAGATCTTCAGGATTACCTTATTTATCTCACTGATTACTTCCACACCATGTCTTTGATTAGCACGTTAAGTAAACAGTTAATTTTCTATTGCTTTTGTCGAATGGCATTTCTATATCCAGGAGATCTTTCTCACAAGAAAATTTCTGTCCACATTGTGATCCATATCATCATCCTCTATAAGGTTTTTTAATATTAGGAACCTGCTTGGATTTTACATTGGCCTTTGAAATTCAGGCTTGATGATTAAGCTTTAATAATATTTTTGTTGATTTCTCAGTCGTCAGTTACTTTAATTCTCACAAAGAATGATGAGGATCCTCACAAAGAATAGGAGGCTCCTACTCAAATGCCATAATCTTCTCTTCTTCTTCTACCTCCATCGTGCCGATAAGCGTGGAGGGGCCGCCTCAGTCCACTTTGCCCAGCTGGGTCTGTCCGCCGCTAATCTCATCTCTGGCGCGGTCTTGCCCCTTTCTGCTCCTAATCGAGCTACGTAGTCCTGGTAGGTGAGTCTAGGTCTACCACGGGGTCGTTTGCCTTCTGGCCGTGCTTCATATAACCATTTGGCCTTTCTTGTGTCCCCCATTCGGTTGACATGGCCAAACCACTTATGTTGGCGCTTCTCAACTATCTCTCCAATCGGTCTCCCCCCAAGGTCCTCTCTTATCCGCTCATTTCTGATGCGTCTCGCCTTGTTTTTCCCGTAATGCACCTTAGGTATCTCATTTCTGCTGCCTTGAGTTTGTTTGCGTGGTTGTCCAATAAGGTCCAACTCTCTGCACCATACAAAAGCACTGGTAGAAAGACCGCTTTGTAGATTCTGAGTTTGGTTGATCTACTCAATTCTTCCTTGGCAATTAGGGTGTTATTTGGTAGAAACTTCCATTGGCCTGACTCAAAATGCCATAATAAATACACTAAAATACTCCTAGAAATAATTGCTTCTTCATAGCACACTAATATTGTCATTGACGGGATTGAAATGTAAGAGAGGTTTCCTAGCTCTGGAATTAGCCACGAAGGTAGCTTCTATGTAAGTAACCTCATTACTCTGTAAAAATGTCGTGTGGTGATTTCTCCATTCTCTGGCCACCCAGTTCAAGTTGGCTGTAAATCCAACATTCTACCTCTTGACAAATTTACGCCTGTTTTTGTAGTTGCCAGATATGCATAAGCTCCGACTAATACCTGAGGGAGGTTGGGGCACATACAAAGTTGGGGCTGTCCTTCATCATAAGCAAGTGATCAGTTCTGTGGTTAATTACTTGTTTCGTAATCCTTGTCATGTTGTCAGGAGATGAGCATAGTGCACAATCCTGGTAACGTCGGAGGCCTTGTCATGAAATCTCTTGTAAACTTATGGGCTTCATAAGTTCTCGTCCGGGGAGGTGGAGGGGGAGTGCTATGCCCAGCCCACTACCCCAAGGGCAGTGATCTAGGGGTTCGCGCCAGACAAAAGTCTTTACAACTTTAATGATCTGGAGAGGGATATGCACCTGCTATGCCATCAGTGCACCTATGTATATATGTATATATATATATATATATATATATATATATACACTTATATAATTATAGTTTTTTACTTTGTCTCTTAAAACTAAATTATTTCATGTGCTATAGTTTTATTAAAGGTTCACCATATATATATATATATATATATATATATATATATATATATATATATATACACCCAAACTGACCGGCATCCAAAAGGCTAGAAACAAATTCAATTTTTTTAAATCATTCTGGTATAAATAAAACAAAAATTGTTTTAATGGTGAACCTTTAATAAAGGTATAGTACATGAAAGAATTTAATTTTAAGAGACAAAGCGAGTTAAAGCGTTGACCTTTTTCTCACATGGTAAACCTAGAGTGACGAGTTCGATTCTCGCCTGGGCAAAGGAAATTATTTAGTGACGAAATTCATTAAATAACATCCTAAAATCCCACCCTGGCTAGAAAAGGGTGGTAACCTGTAGATAACCCGTCCCGATTAGCCTAAGTTGCAAAAAGTGGACGTTAATAAATAATAAATAAATAAGAGACAAAGTAAACAACTATAATTATACATTTGTATACGAGAAATCCTTTCTTACATTTCAAGACTGCTTTTACCACCCTTGGCTACTCCTGAATTTGCTCTTGGCCTTTGAGACATCCCCTTCCCGTACTTTACATTTGAAATTAAGCCCTCAGGAATAAATGTATCAGCAACAAATATACAGACTTCGTCTACACCTATGAACTACCAATTATTTAGTAGGAATTATTTTGGTTGACATTATCAATATTATAAAAATATTAAATTCTTTTTTTTTGTGATGTTTATTTTTACATAGAACTGATTAGCAGTATGTGTAATTAAAGTTTTGTGATTAAATCATATTAAATTAATTAATATTGGACGTAAGCTAAATAGAAGTACAACCACATATAAACATGTAAGTGTGTGTATTTATCTGGTAACCCTTTGAAGACCGTGATTGAAGTTATATTTAATACTTATTAAACTCCATTTTTGAGGATTTTATTTAAACTATCGATCACACTTATTTATGGATGAACTAGCTGTAGAAAGATTAAGGGTTGAGTGAAGGGTAAAACTTGAATTCGTTAAAATCTCATTATTAAGTGTCGTCATTAAAGATTTAACAAAACTAATCTTGTTGACAAAGCAATTTCCTATAGTCGGTGTTCTATCGATTTTATGATAAATACAAAATTAAGAGTTATTTTATTATTTTTCACGTTCAGCTTTGAGTAACCTCCTATAAGGTGATATTCATTATTCGCAATAGACAGTAAAATGTGCTATGGACATCACTCATGCTGGATTTATATTCACTTAGGTACACTTGCGGGGTGTTTCATAACAATACGTGAAAAAATCAATCTACAATGGTTATATGATTTCTTCCAGAGATCAGTTTTTAATGCCGTTTGATTGTCTTGTTGAAGGGTAAAGTTCAGCCTCACTATGCACTGCAGGAGTTAATAAATAAATGATCCTAGTCTTATTATGTGGTGATCATTTTGAAATGTTTATTTGTTGTTTTTATCATATGTTTGTACCTACCAATTGTGTCTCTTCTTATGTGCAAATACATCCTGATTTTGCTTAGAACGTAATTGAATTCATCATTTGATCCACCGATTAGTTTATTTACTCACAAAATTGCGTATTCAAGAGATGTCATCTGAACTGTAGGAGTCAGCAAAACATGAAGTTAAGCTTATTGAATATAAGTGAGGTTTATTCTGAAAACGCCGTATGGAATTACGCTTGCTGTTACGGAACATCAAGAAATAATTTTATTAGTATCAAGATACTGGCTTAATAGGATATATGAGATTATTTCTAAGGAGTCTCGTCAGTGGGTTTATAAGTAGAAGTTAGTTGAAGGGTGAGGAGGGAGAGGCTGCTGATGGTGGAGAAATGTAATAGATGCCGAGTTAATGGCTAGAGAGACAGTTAGTAAACTAAGTTATGAGATGTAGTAGAGACAAGGGAAGCTACTACTAGCACTCTCCTCACCACTACCTCTCTCATGGCAGGCCAAAGACTTAGGCAACATCACCAGAGCCTCGACCAGAGAAATTCCCCTCGCTGAAGAAAACTCGAACCAGCCTGAAGGACTAAGTGTATCATAGTTTAGAGAAGCTGCATAATTAGTCGCTTTACACAGACTCCAAGTACTTCGGAAAAAGAAGAGATTGCTAAAAGTGGAAGGAAACAGATTTTAGTTTGGAGATACCTATAATAATTTTGATTCCCTTTGGGTAAAATTAATTAGCTTCTATTTAAATATAGAAGTATTAATAATTGTAAGGAAATTACAAGGATGGAAAGGTACAAGGATAGTAAAATTCTTCAAATTTTATGGGAAGGGTCTCCAATAAAAAACAATTTTGTTCCGGTGAAAACTTTATTGAAACTGCCTTACATGTTACGTGGCTTATTTGCCCCCTCTTCAGGGGTTATCCCTAAAAAAAAAATTAAAAAAATATTATTAACATTAATATAACTCATCCCTTAATATTTTTTTTGCCATATATTGTATTAGTAGGTGCCTACATCTATGATATATTTCTTAAATATAATTATAAATTTCTACTTACATTTCTGAAGTGCTCGTTTGCCTTTTACATTACATTGCGACTGTCCTCACAGAGGAGGTAAAAGAAACTGAGAGGTTCCCGAGGTAGGTTAAGCCAACTGACTAAAAATCGATTATTTCAATCTTGAACTCGATTAATTTAAGATAAAATGTTATAGAATATATTATTGTGTGATTTCTGTTTACTGCCCTTTTGATATTTTCTATTATGTGAATGTTCTCTTTTATTTTCCGTTTAGAATTATTTATTTTTTTATTCTTCATTCTTCAAAAATCAGGTTTGGTAATGATAAAACAAAAATTAAGCAATTTGAGTAGCAACACTCCACACTTCCCCACACACATATTATATGAAAGGGAATCATTTTTAGCCATTCCTAGGTAGGAATGAAGAGCATTTGAAGATATTTCGAAAATCGCGTTGTGAGGACAGTCTTAATAGCGAATTTCCTAAATTGTTTATTTGACGCTTCATTAAAATGCTTATGAAAATTAGTAAAATAGGAAACGGATCTCATAATTAATAAAGAAATTAGAAAAGAACAATTATATATTATTAAATATTTGTACGACCTCTCAATAACGAAGTCGGTTTAAATAAAAGGTTGGACTCTCACTCTGAAAACAGTGCATTGGCTCTGGAGTTGGTGGTTTGAGTCTCACATAAAAAGGACAAAGGAGCACATGTGAACACGTTTCGGACATAAATCAATTTTGTAATTTTTTAAAATGTAGTATCTGATTTCAATTTAATGAGCCATACCTCCAGAAATTATTACAAATTAAAAACCTGATAGGATTATATCCTAAACAATTAAAAATTTACTTTCAATTCACAAACACTCACATCATCTCAAGACTACTTAGCGGTTTTAATGAGACATTTATAAAATGAATACCGGAACAACGTTTTCATTTCCCTATAATTATTTTCTCTTACAGAAAATAAAAATATTTGTCTTATAATAACCAGTAAATCATGCTAGTAAATGGTGTCTGTTTATCTGTGACCTTTTCACGCTTAATGAATTTTATGAAACTTGGCACGTATATTGCTATTAACCTAACTTAGACTATAGGCTATACAAATATTCTCTGAGACGAACAGGAGTGGGGGTTGTAAGGTCTAATCTGTCTAATATAAATATGATTTACGCTAAAAACTATAGCGGAAGTCAACAATTTTATTAGTACTCATGGAGGGCTACGATCTCTTTCCCTCACCTAGCTTTTAGAAACTAAATTAATTATTTTTAGGGAACCACTGTTATTTATTTACACTAGGTTTATAAATTACTAGAAAATTAGAATTTTTTAATGTTTTGAATAAATAATTCAAGAAAAGCAATGCTGATAACACTCAAGAGAGAGCGGAAGTTATCGGGAAGCTAACACAGTTAATGGTGTTAACTTATTTCCTCAGAAATGTTGGAATTATTGGAATTGTTATATACTCACATTTACTATTACTTGTATAACCATAATAACATAATAATGTTATGCATATAACTAAGCTCAAGAAATGTGCGCTCTGAGTGGTTTTTGACAGGAAATATGTAGCTTACAGAAGATATTTAATTATAATAAATACTTTCGATGGTTTGAAATGTTCAGGGTGTATCAAATAGTGGTGAGGGGTTGATTAGGAAATTATTTTCATTTATTCTTCAAAACTAAAATTATAATTCCATGAAACTTAGTTCGTATATTACTAGCTAAGTTTATAACGTAAACTAAGACCTAATTTAGTTTATAGGCTATAGTAATATTCTCGGAGACGAACAGGAGGGGGGTTATATGGGAGGCCTGAAATGAAAAGTTGCAATATTTCTTTTTCCATTGGTTTTTCGGCAATGATACACATAACAAAAGTTTTTTAGTTTGTATTTGAAGTAACTGTTGGTATGTACATTTTTGTGGAGTTCCGAAGTATAAATGAGATATACGCTAAAAACTATAGCGGGAGTCAAACATTTTACTGGAACCCAAAATACGTAACCGAAATAAACTAAATTCGGTATGCGAATTAGTAACAACTCCCCCATGATTATAAGCTACACCAACATTGCTAGAAACGAGCAGGAGGGGGGTTATTGGGAAGCCTGAAATGAAAAATCGTGATATTTCATTTCTAATTGGTTTGTCAGAAATGATGCATATAACAAAAATGTTTTATTTCATTATTGAAAGTAACTATTGTTATATACACTTTTGCCGTATACATAAGTATAATCAATATATACGCTAATAACGATACTGGGCGTGAACAATTTTGAAAGACAATAAAGACTAAACCGAACCCAACGAAACTGCGTAGTTTATTTTGTTATTTCAAATAACTTTTATTATATACACCTTTGTCTTATACCAAAGTATATACGAGATGTACGGATTATAGCGGGAGTCAAACATTTTACTGGGCCCAAAAGACTCAACCGGAATAAACTAAATTCAGTATGTGAATTAGTAATAACTCACCAATGATTATAAGCTGCCCCAACATTGCTAGAAACGAGCATGAGTGGGGGTTATAAGGCAGGCCTGAAATTAAAAATAGCGGTATTTCGTTTCATAATGGTTTTTCGGCAAATATTCACATGACAAAAGTTGTTTATTTTGTTGTTTAGATTCAATTTTGTTGCATTCACTTTTGTCGTAAAATGAAGTGAACCACGAGATATACGCTAAAACTATAGCGGGAGTTATTAATTTTATTAGTACTTATTTAAGTGTTTCTAATAAATGCATATTACGACGAAAGATGTTATATTTTAGTATTATATGACAGTTCTAAGTAAGATTCGGATTTATGAGGTTATAAATCTTCGTCGCTTCCTCCTCATTTATTTATTTCCCCTATAAAATAACTTTGTTAGTTATTTCCAATAGATATGTAAACTATTTTCATTATTTAATTTGTATAATGTGTTATTTAAACAAAGTTATACTGAATTTGCACAAGGAGTGATATCGCAAGTTGTAGGGAATCAAACTCTTTGGTTCTGGTAATATATTATCTTATTTCCGATATCTGGATGTTATTGAAACAAATGTACTATCATAACAATTAAACGTTAATGGTAATGTCATTGTGACAAAAGACAATATGCGTTTATACTCGATATGTATGTTTAAATTATTTCTTAGGTTGCACGGAGGGCTAAGATCTCTTCCCCTCACCTAGCCTTTGAATATAAACGAAATTATTTTTAGGGAATCACTATTATTTAATTCAATCAGGTAGATAAATTATTAAAGTAATATATTGAATCAATAATTTAAGGAAAACAATGTTGATAACCCTCATGCGGGAGCGGAAATTGACGGGAGGTCAAAACAGTTAATTGAGTTTACTTATTTCCTGAGAAATACTGGCATTACTGGAAAGGATTTCCACTGATATTTACTATTACGAATATAATCTTATCTACAAAACTATGCTTAAACTATATGTGCTCGGATTGGATTTTGACAGGAAATATGTTCATTATAGATGATATTTAATTGTAATAAATGCTATCCATGATTATGATTTGAATTACTCAAAAACGAGTGAGACAAAAAGTGGAGAGGGATAGATTAGGAACACATTTTCATTTATTCTTCAAAACTAAAATTTCTGTTCTATTAGTCCCCAAAAGTTACCCTTTACAATTGGGTATTTCGGAAAAACAAATCGTCGTGGAGGAAAGCGTAATTGTATTCATTGAAGTCTTGCTATAAAAATAACATCATTAGTCAGTCAACAATGATTTCTCGGGCATCGCCGGGTACCTTAGCTAGTATATACTATATATATATATATATATATACAGCCACAACCCCAACCTGTCCTTTCTGCACAGGAGAGCACAGAGCCCAGGACTGCCCCAAGAAGGAACTCAATGAAGAATGGAAGCGTATTAATTTCTCAATTACAACAGCTATTGTAAACCACATCAGAAAGTTAATATTTCACATTCAGCATTTAATCAGGTATCATGTCCTACATACAAGTTTATTCTCAACAGGCTAATTCAAAATACAGAGTACTACTAACTTTTGCTATGAGATCATTAATTAATATTTCTGATTTTCTAACACTTTTATTAGTTAAAAGCGATTTTCAAATGCTTCATTTTATTTCTCAATTGTTTAACTTGATATACACAGGTTTTGTTCTGGTAACCATGGTAATAAGCCTGTTATCTCATACCAACAATGCACCAAAAATAACCTCTTTTAAGAATCCTAACCTCACTTTGTTTACTATTGTTGACAAACATGTGCTCCTTATCACTTGCTCCTTTATAACCTATATTAAAATCATTGTTTTCTTCGCACTGTGATGTAAATCATATGTTATTTATTATCTTCATACCTTTTCTTTTATTTGTCCTATCAATATATGATTTTCGTACATTTATAAATGGGAATGAATGATCAAGTAAATTTTAAGATTAAATTCTTGCAATTGAACATGAAACATTGTAAAAAAGCAAAGGTATTGCTAGCACATGAAATTGGAAATAAAAAAGTGGATATAGTCTTATTGCAGGAACCTTATATTGGATCAAAAATTTCCCATAACTACCAATATAAAATATTTCAGGGAAATGAAAGTTTCTCTCGCACTCAAATTATCTTGACAAATAAAAATATTGATGCGGTATTAATTTCGAATTTAAGTAATCAAGATATTACTGTAATAGAAATAAAAGTAGCTTCTTCTTCATTCATAAACATAAGCGCATATTTCGACATTCAATCAGATATAAACACTGATCTCATTCATTTGACCAAAATTACCCACACTTTTAAAGATCATGAAATAATAATGGGAATTGATACAAATGCTCGATCAAAATTATGGTATGATACACAAACAAACCAACGTGGTCGAAAATTAGAAGAATTTATAATATCAAATAATTTGCTTATAATTAATCAAAATCAGGGTCCTCCAACTTTTGATGGACCGAGAGGGTGTAGCAATATTGATTTGACATTATCTTCTTTTAATTTAATAAGTTATTTAACCAATTGGAAAATCGAAACTAAGGAAAATTTCTCTGATCATTTAACACTATCGTTTGATTTTTATAATGACTGAGCAAAAGCAAAATACTTTCAATCACTACGATTTAACTTACAAAATACAGAATGAAGATTGGGAACATTTTGATTCAACACTGAGAGAACTAGTATCCAAAGAGTTTAATATCACTGGTAACTTGGACTACGCCCTTACCGAGTACCTAAGAACTAATAATTTGAACAGTACTATACAAAAATTGTGTACAACTTTGACGAAAGCATGTAACAAATCTTTTAAAATTTGTAATCAATTCAAAATTCATAACAATAAGAAAACATATAGCCCCAAACCGTGGTGGGATGATAACCTAAACAATTTAAGGAAACAAGCTAATAAACTTCGTAGACTTTATCAATCCACAAAAAATGGTGAAGCTTTACGAATAACAAGAAAAGAGATGTATTTAAAACATAGACAGCTCTATAAACAATCCATACAAAAAAACAAATTAAGTTATTGGAAGCATTATTGTAGCAATATAGATCCCAGCCAAATATGGGGATGGACTTATAAATTTCCTGCAGGAAAACTAAAAAAAGAATTTTCATTAAATACGTTAATGAAAGATGATGGATTATACACATCCTCGATTACCGAAACTTATGAATATCTATTGAATACACTGATAAAAAGTGACGACCAAAGTACAGACAATGACCTACATAAACAATTTAGATTAGATGCACTCGTAGAACCAGAAACTCAGAATGACTTGCCTCTAACTGACACAGAAATCACTGACATTATAAACAACCTAAAAAGAAATAAGTCACCTGGAATTGACGGAATTACAGGTGATATTTATAAGCAAGTATTTAATATATTTCCAGAATTTATTAAATATATGTACAAAAGCTGTTTTAAACAATGCACTTTTCCTGATAGATGGAAATGGTCCAAGTTAATATTTATTCATAAACCAGGAAAACGTGATTGTACTGCCTCCTCTGTATGTCCCATATCACTAATCCCTACACCTGCAAAGGTACCGGAAAAGATACTTTATAGAAGATTATCACACATTTTGTACTCTCATTCGTTAATGCAACCAAATCAATTTGGATTTACGCCCCAAACATCTACCACAGATGCCCTTCAGAAAACTTATACATTTATTGAAGAAGCATTGAACGTCGGTAATCATACTGTTCTAATATCATTAGATATAAAAGGAGCATTTGATAGCGCTTGGTGGCCCTCAATCTTGCTGACCTTACGTAGACTAAATTGTCCTCTTAATTTATATAAACTAGTTCGAAATGTTTTTCAGAACAGGAAGACTTACATTACAACACCAACAATTACTACTCAAAAAGTACAATCATTAGGTACCCCGCAAGGCTCATGTCTTCCCCCATTATTGTGGAATTTAATTATGAATAACCTACTACGAAACGAATTACCTCGTAACACAGAAATCATAGCTTTTGCAGATGACATTATTATTCTAATAAAATCCAAATTGTTTACAGAAATTCAAGTAATAATTAATATAATTACCCGCATTACTGACCTATGGGCAAAAGAGCACAAACTCCAATTTAATACTAATAAATGTAATTACATTATTTTTTCTAAAAAAAGATCAATTCCTCTTCTTACCACATGCATTCATGGCCAACAAATAAATAGGGTAACTACATTAAAATATCTGGAAGTAATTTTTGATGAAAAATTAAAATGGAACTTACATATTGACCAACTACAAAACAAACTACTTAGACTTATACATAACCTCTCGTTAGTTTCAAAATTGAAATGGGGACTCCCATCTCAAGCATAACATATAATGTATAAAGGAGCTATTTTACCCGCTTTGACATACGGACTAAACATCTGGCATCATGGACTGAACAGACAATACAATTTGAAAAAACTACAGAGAGTACAAAGAGTGATGGCCCTAAAAATAATAAAAGGTTTTAAAACAGTATCTTATAACGCAGCATGTGTTTTAGGTATTTTAATACCAATAGATCTCATTGCAAAGCAGTACGTAACTCAATTCTCTCTTTTGAAAACCTCAACAACCAACTCGAACTATCTGCCTGAAGAAATAGAAAGAGATATCTATTATAAGGACTGGCTCCATCCGTCGTTATATCCAAGTATTAGTTTAAATCCATACAATAATGCCGAAATAAGCATTTATACTGATGGCAATAAGGATGATACCCGAGTCGGTTGTGCTTTTGTAGTTTTTAAAAGAGATGAACTAATAGAAATACAAAAATTCAGATTTGGAAAACTGTGTACCAATAATCAGGCAGAAAAAAATTGCAATCTTAAATAGTTTACTGTACATAGACGACAAACAATCTTTAAAACACATCAACATTTACACTGATAGTCACAATTCTTTACAATCACTTCAAAATTACACTACTACGTGTGTGTGTATATATATATATATATATATATATATATATATATAATTTAATTAATTCATTTTAAGTTTCATCTACTAAAAAATACTTTTTTACGTATTTTAATGTGCCTCCCTTTCCTATGTGAAAGTTAATGCCCGAATAAGAAACCACCCAACACAAATTTAGGTTCCAGATAATTTTAGTTACAGCCATGATAATTAAAAGAGAGACATTAAAATAATTTAGTTTAGTATTTTAAGTAGTACTGATGTATTGAAAGGGGAGGATCTGACGGAGCTGGAGGCTGGCCGTGGTCCAGGGGTCGATAGGTTCGGGGGATGTTCACCCACGGGAGGGGGGGGGGTCTGGCCCCCACAACATTGATTTTAATTCCTCTCCTTCCCCTTCCTCCCTTGTTGGAGCACTCTCTCTCTCTCTCTCTCTCTCTCTCTCTCTTTCCAATAAGCCATCTCTAAATATACCACTAATTAGGAATTTTAATTTACAAACACACAAACATTCTCATGATATCTTAAAAACCGCCAACAGCCTGGGTTGAGAAAATTCAAATGAACTTGATGTTTAGTTGTACCTAAAATGTTTAAGTTCGCAGTTTGGAAACGAAAGAAATTTCCTTTTTATAACAGTTACATAATAATAGTTTATATATATATATATATATATATATATATATATATATATAAAATTGAGAGTACGGTGGGTTTTCTCTGAGATGAGATTATTAGGTTTGATTTTTTAAATCAAACAATAATGAAATAATTTGATTGGACCGGGAATAGGGATAGTAGTCTTTTTTATTAATCCTTAAATGTTCATAATTATTGAAAGTTGAAAAAGATACTTCATTCCTGCTATTAATTTTCAATTCCGATGTCATTTTTAAAAATACAAGACAAAAAGAACGTGTAGCTGTGTGGCCAAAATAGGACGTTCGAAAATTTCAAAACTCAACTAGCTTTCATATTTTCGATGTCATTCAACATCTGTCAATCCTCAATTGTATATATAAAGGGGTTGGATGAGTTATAAAATTTTGTGTGAATGTAAATATATATATATATATGTGTGTGTGTGTGTGTGTGTGTGTGTGTGTGTGTGTGTGTGTGTGTGTGTGTGTGTGTGTGTGTGTGTGTGTGTTTTGGGGCGTGGAGGGATTCTGGTAAACGCTTAATTTCCTAGTACAAACTTATCTTCCTGTTCGAAATTCAAAAGAATTTCATGTATGATGTATCTTTCTTTAACCCCTCCCCCTCCTCCTGACCTGATTTCAACCATTACAAAATACGTTCTACCTTTTACATAAAACGCGGAAAAATCAGGTTTGGTAACGATGAAACCAATATTACGACAGCAATTTGAGCAGCAACACACCCCACCCACATATATTACATGAAAGGGAATCATTTCTCACCCTTCCTAGGTAGGAATCTAGAAAACATTTTTCGAAAACCGTGTTGTGAGGACATCCTTAGTAGCTAATTTCCTTTGAGGGAAGAAATTGTTTATGTGACGCTTCATGGAGCTTATGAAAATTAGTTAAAAATGTAAAATAGGAAACGAATCTCAGAAATAATATTCCTGGTTAATAACTGGCGTATTATCTCAAAATAGTGTATATATATATATATATATATATATATATAACAATGAAATTGTTTTATGTGAGTCTTCTAATTATTTAATTTAACCATACCATTTTTAATATATATATATATATATATATATATATATATATATATATGTATATATAAACATCCGTATTCTAAAATGCGGTATATTTAACAGGCACAGTGGATAGAGGATGACTCTTGATATATAAAAATTTGCTGTAAGGAAGAGTGGGTCATGAGAATAAGGGAGCGAGCCCCAGAGGATGAATCAAGCTGTTTGTATGTATTAAGTAGAGTGGGGCTGGCAGAATTGCCTTGGAACAATATGGCTGCACTGTGGAGTAGTCCAACCACGAAGCAAAACTTGGTGATAGCCACCAACTTGGTCAGGCAAACTATAGCCATTCTGCTCGAGGTGGTAGAGTAACTTGGACCGCAGCCTCTAAATACATTTGATATACAATTATACCTACCTGACCCATAAAGCCCCCGCAATAAAGCCCTTTATTAATTATAACTCTGTTCGTAATAAAGGGGTCTATTAATTAAATCTCCCCTTTATGCACACTGGAGAATGGAGTCATTCAAATCACATCAATAAAATAAGACAAATATCAAGCAAATTTAAATAATATCTTCCTTTTGTAAGTGATTAGCACTGTTAGCATGTGTATATGAATGACAATGAATCAAATAAACTCATCTGCCTGTGATAAATTTTATATACTTAGGTGAATCGTCGCAGACCTTAAGGAAAAGATTGAAACAGTATTTTAGAAATGTTGATAATTTAGAAAATAGAACATCTTTGGCTGACCATTCTTTGACATTTAAACGTAAATTTAATTTTGATGAGATAGAAATTTTAGATAATGACAAAAATATAACAAGTAACAAAGCAGAAGATCAAAGAAAATATTCACATTATTAAGAACAAACAATATATTGTGAACAAGAAAACTGAGACAAGGAATTTATGTGGCATATTTATCCAATATTTAAATAAACAAACAACAAATCGATTAGATGTAGATATAGCTATGTTATTTCTCGAATCAATTTTTTCAAAGATGATGAAGTTTTAATTTTGGTTTAAGATGGAATCAGTAGATAAAATATAGAAATTTGATGCAAATGTATGCTAGAATAGTGTATTATCTATTACACTTTGTTACTTTCTTTAATAATTTATATCTATTTTCTTTTACAGACCAGAGTTGGTCGAAGTAATGAGAAAAATAACATAGTTTGTCAATCTATTTGGGTATCTCGCTATCACTGTGATATTAACATGAAGGATGGCACTGTCTTCATCAAAGACCATGGGGTACTAATAATTCCTTTTTTTCTCTTTATATTGCACTACATATTTTGTATGACTTACATGTAATAACAATAACTGTGCCATATTATTTTTAAAAAAAAATAGTTCATAATTTAAAATGGTAAAACTATTATTATTTTCCGAAATGAGTTAACACATCTCATCATACAAAAAGTCATTAGGTGTTTTTGTCTTAAATGTTTATTCCGAGAAAAGAAACCCCCAGGAGATGAGTGGTTTTCCTAATAAGCCTTGAAATTCCTCCGACTTAATATTTTATATTCGTAACTTTATCCTTATTACTGAGATTTCCACGGTAGCTTTTTTTCATTTCCTTCGGGGATTTAAATTTGTGTGGGTACAATGCTGCTCACCCAGGGATATGATTTCTTTCTCTCTTTACATCTCTCACTCCCTACTGTTAAGACGAAGGATTATTATATTATAAATTGTATACTTTATTTCAATTAAACTCAAAGGAAGTTTCAGAAACTAATCAAAGGGGTTTTTGTAAATCATACATTTTTTATGATTTTCTGCCTGCTTTTTGATATATTTCACGGGTTAATACCTCTTCGATTATTTAATCTGACTATTAGATGGTTAGTGTTACAATAGGAAAAACGAAAATCGCATGAGTAAGGGTGGGGATTCTGAAAGGCCGAAAAAAATAATACCAATTTAACTCACTATTTGCACTTCACCAATTCTGTATGCCCTACTCCTAACTATTTTAGGCATTCGCGAACATGGTCTTTAATGTTTCATGAAACTCTTAGGTATTGATTTTGATAACGATTAATCCCTCCACACGCACTCATGGACTAATGATTTTTCAAAATTTGAGTGCTTTGTTTATCCATTAAAGTTTTTTCCAGTATTTCCACATACATCATTGTGACTTAACATATTTTTTTTCCATTATTGTAGTTCTAATGTTGTTCTAACTTAAATTTCAGAGGTCGATGGTTTAATTTAAATATTTTGATGGTCTAAGCCAAAAAATAATAATACACAAAAACATAGATAGATTTGAATAATTTTTATGTATTTCGAACTTTTTTATATTTACTAATGAAAGAAGTAGAATGTTTTGAAACATTGGGAAATCGTTTTTGAATTTAATTCATTTTTTTCTGATAGCCAAATTATTCAGCAAATGTATTTTTATTCCAATGCTATATTTCATTAAAGAATAATAAAAAAACTTAAATACATATGCATATCCAAATATATATATATATATATATATATATATATATATATATATATATATATTCCTTTTAACGTAAAGTAATTAATTATCTTTCGGCTTTTATTATTTAAAGAAAGCAAACTCCTAAAATCTTCTCTAAATGAAAAAATATAAATCTCAAGAAATCTCAACTTGTTGGGTGAATCGATTTTAATCAAAGATTATCAGTCACATTCAATTTAACTTGAATAGAAAATCACCCTCCTTTCCAAGTCGTTGAATGAAACTAAGATAAAAGCCGGAAGGCGTTCTAGAAGACATCTGCGCCTCCCGTTAAAGCCTCTTACAGCTCAGATCCGGCTTTCAACTAAAAAAAAAAACATGGGAGTAATTAATTTTACTTTTTTAATATTTTTTTGCAATCACGGATGACTTAATGAACAAAAAAGCAGTACATTTCTACCATTACAGAAAATAATCAGTTATGTCGCAAATTACAGGAAAATCATCAAGGCTGTATTCTTAACGCGGTTTAAAAAAGTATCTTAATATGGCCATCAATCCTTCCCATCAAAATATTCAGATGTAGAAGATGAAAACATCTTGTATGTGTGTGTGTGCGCATGCGAATATATACTCCATTTACGACCAGGTAGCAAAATTTATAATTTATTCTAAACTCGATATTTAAAGATCATTTTGCCATTAGGCAAAATAGACCTGGAGGAGATAACATATAAAATCTTACGTATGCACGCTAATTTGAGTTAGCACGCAAAATGTCATATAACCAGTTTTTTTTAAGTCAAAAAAGATTACATTTTTCTCTAACATCAATATAATTTGCATTTGTGCATTTCCAGCCTTTTATCAAAAAATTCAGAGTTTATCAAATAATTTGTGGCTCCTGGCGATAAAATTATAAGATCTTAGCAATTTCAGAAATTCACAGTTCTATAATCAAAGATTCATACAAATACTACAAATTGAGTCTAAAATTAAAAATGTCAATCTCTATTCCATGCATAAAAAATATCATTTAAACGTCTGAGTCTTGAACAAATAGAATTTAACAGTGGAATGTACTAACACTTAATAGAGAATATTTAAAAACCATCAATTTTCAACATATAATTAAAGCCTGAGGCTTTAATTACCATTTATACATGTATAAACATACATCATCACACACCTGTATAATTTTAATCTTAATAATTTCTAGTGCAATCCTGAAAATTCCCTACATGATTTAAATAATGAACTTCAATTACAGTTAAGAATGATTATTTATACAACTATATATTTCGGAGCTTCACAACAAGAGCGATATTACTCGAAACAAAAAACAACAACATATCATAAACTTGAAATAAATACATAAAACAACTAATAGAAAAACACAAGGAAGAACAATGAAATATAAAAATATAAACCAAAACGAATAGTAAAATGCTAAAATAGAAAACAACGAAGATGCTTTACAAAAATAACGCTACTAAACAATGCACGAAAAAAAGTGAAACGGCTCGGAAGAATTTTATGAGTTTTTACATTTATGAGTCAACCAATGCACAACATAGGCTATATGGTAATTTGAAGTTTCAAGCAGAATGGGAGGGGGGGGGGGGTTAACGTCTACGACTATGCTTTACTACGACCGAGAGAAGTTGAGGTATATCTTCGTTAATTATCGAAAAAATTGATTATATTGAACAAAGAGTTTTTTCGTGAAAATATATTTTTCAGTCCTAATATGCCGCTTAAATTTATAAATTTTAAATTTCTAAGTTCAATGTTCAATAGAACTTATTAGTGTTTCATGAGAATGTCTCACGCTAATAGTGAAATTTATACTATATTTATTTAGGGAATGTTTTTTTGTCAACTTTATGTTATCCTTCTGTTGGGAGGAGCAAATTAACATGAAATAACCTTAATTGTTATAACAGGAAACCATTTTTATTTCAACCCACAACGACGGTTAATACAGTTACCTAATTACTTTCGAATTCTGGGCACCACTTCATAGTTCTATGGAGTTACAACAGATTGCCAATGAATTTTGTCTTATTCTTTCCGGATTGTTTACAATCTTTATATTTTTACGGGAAAAAGATTTATTTGATTTCATGAACAATGAAGATTCCTCTAAAAGATAAATTCGTCTAATTAACACTTTTTACATCAAGGGTATAAAAACTGATTGCACATATACTGTTAATGTTATAGGATAGTTGTGAATAGTTTTTGCTTCAAAGTCACCAAGTTTACTTTTCACCTATTTATTTACCACTTTTATTTATTATTGTTTTTAGTTCTATGTGTTTTTGTTTTTAGTGTTTGTGTTTCTTGCTTCTTTTGTGTTCCGTTCCTTTAGTTTTGTTCGTTATATTATTTCGTGTTCCATGTTTTGTTATTTTGTTTACTAGTTTAGTGTTTTTGTTTTGTTTTCCCCCATGTCTAAGAAGAGCCAAGTCGCCGTAGTTGCGGAGCTCTACATAATAAATAAATAAATATTTGTGTTATGTTATGAATATGACGGGATAATTACTGTCAGCTCCAATCATTATACTTCCACCGAAAACCATTTCTATTTCAACCTTTCAACCGCAGGTAAAACAGCTGGTATATTAATGAAATGTATTATCCTGTGTAAGGCTTGGCCTAATCAAGTTAGAGTAATTGCCGTAGCGACCGTTCAGTCTTGCGTGTTTGCCTATCCATGATTTAGAAGGGGCCAGACCACCTGTCAGTGTACACGCAGTGATTTCGATCTTTCGTCATCTAGTTGGCAGTGTGTGTGCATCAACTTCTCCCCTTAGAGTGTAAAAACTGCATGACTGTGCTGATGAACGTATCGTGGACTGTTTGTATGCATGTGGTAATATTTAGTTTCTTTTTTTTCAATTAAATGGATCATGATGAAGTAGATGTATGCCGGCCTAGTAGAATGATAGGTCCCTTGAACTATAAAATGAAACCAAGTTTTTTTCAATTGTTGAAGTTCTGAGTAACAAAAATACTGGTCGAGCATATTTAAGGAGTACAAGAGAAGAAAAAGTTTAATTTCAAGTTTGGCTGTCGGCCGCTCTTCTTAAGAAATATTAAACAAAAAATAATGAGCTAAGGTGTTCCTTGGTTGCTCCTAAAAATAAAAATAAGAAATAAAGAAATAATCTCTTATGCATTTTGGAACTTTAATTAATGATATATATATATATATATATATATATATATAAAAACTTGAATGAAACACTGAGAGGGAAAGAGAGGTATTTTAGAAGCATAGTTCCTGTGTGTCGTCAAATATATATTTTTTTTTTACTTCTGTGATAAGGCATTCTTTAAGATCCCTGAGAAACCCTTTAATGTAGTTCAACAAACGTCGATCAAGGTTCAAATCTCCATTCGCGTCTTATATGTTCGATACCTGCTATCGGAAGAACTTGGACTGCTGTTAATATTTTCTTATGAAATTATTCCATTCTGTTCTTGACGTTGTTACTGTTTTGAGAACCAGAGAAGCGCAGTTCAGTAAAGATAGAATGACGATTTATGAAGTATTATTTTATTAATTCTGTTCGAAATGGCGATTGTCTATTAATGAGAGGAATCATTTGTGCTAATCTTCCGATAGCCATAGTAAGTCGAATCCAAAATATTTTAGTGCATTGTTTCTAACTCAGTGAACCAACTAATTTCGGTGTTGTTTATTTCTGTTGAGGTATCTATTTTACGTAGATAATTTATTCCGTTTCTTGTTCCTAATTATACTAAACTTTATACTATTTCGAATTTTTAATGAAAGCAGTTTTAAATTTTTTCAGCAGTTGGCCTTCATTCCTATCTGGTTGAGAATGTTTAATTGGTTACATTTAACTATTCACATGGAGAGTGAACAGGTGAAATGGAACATCTATCTTTTAGTCAGGTAGGGGACTTATGGAATAGAAATTTTGGTTTTGAAGAATAAATGAATCTAAGTTCCTAATCAATCCCTCTCCACCATTTGACTCACGGTGAATAATTCAAATCATAATCATAGATAGCATTTATTATAATGAAACGCTATCTATAATGTACATATTTCCTGTCAAAACTAATCCTATTAAACATTGTGAGCTTAGTAATATACATAACATTATATACATAATAGTAAATGTGACTAGAAAGCGATTCCAACACTTCACAAGAAATAAGGTATATAGGATTAACTGTGTTAGCCTCTCGATCTCTTCCGCTCCCGCTTGAGGTGTTATCAACATTGCTTTACTTAAATTATTTATTTAAAACATTAAAAAAATACAATCAAGTGAGTTATGTACCCGGTGTAAACAAATAACCATGGCACCCCAAAAATAATTTAAACAATGAAGCGAGGTGAGGGAAAGATATTGTAGCCCTACCTGCAACCTCAAATCAAATTGAGTTTAAACGCATATTGTCTTTTGTTATAATGACATTAACAAGTAACGTTTAATATTTGTAGATAGTACATAGTCATTTCAATAACGTCAACAAATCGGAAGAATAAGATAATATATACCGCAATTAAAATAACTTCCGCTATCACACGATGTGCAAATTCAACAATACTTTGTTTAAATAATACATAATACAAATTAAATAACCGAAATGATCTTATATTTAAACATTCTATTGGAAATAAATAAGGAAGCTATTTTTTAATTAAAACAAATAACAAATGAGGGGATGGGCGGAGACCTCCCTAACCCCAATCATTCATCTTAGAACTACGATATAATTCAAAAAATAATAACATCATTTGTCATAGTATTATATTATGTATTAAACACACTTACCTATATTAAAAACACTTTAATGAGTACTAATAAAACTTGTGACTCCACTACAGTTTTTAGCGCATATCTCGTGTATACTTGTACAAAAAAAAGTGACTATAACCAAATTTACTCTAAATAACAAAATAACCACCATCTGATGTGTGCATGTTTGCCGAAAAACTAATTGGATACAAAATACGGCAATTTATCTTATAATGCCTCCCTTACAACCTCCACTCCTGGACGTCCCAAGAATTTTTGATATAGCTTATAATCATAGAAGAGGTAATGGTAATTCACAAGACGAGTTTTGTTTAGTTCGGTTATGGCATTAGTGCCTAATACAATTTTTGAATATCGCGATAGTTTTTAGCGTATATCTCACTTACACTTCGGTATGCGTCAAAAGTGTATATAACAAAAGTTACTTTAAATAATACAATAACACAACGTTTGTGTGTCAAAAAACCTTTGTTTGTTGTTGGATCTTTGTCAAAAAAACCAATAGGAAACGGAATATCGGAATTTTTCATTTCAGGATCTCTTATAAACCCCACGTCTGTTTGTCTCTAGAAAGTATAATACAGCTTATAATCATAGAAGAGTTGATACTAATTCACATATCGAGGATAAGAGTATTGTTAAAGTAGATTGTTGACTCCCGCTGTAGTTTTTAGCGTATAACTCATTTATACTTCGGTATACGACAAACGTGTATACAGCTAAAGTTACATTAAATTACAAAATAAACAACTTTTATGTGTGCATCTTTGCCGAAAAATCAATAGGAAACGAAATATCGTAGTTTTTCATTTCAAACTCTTATAACCCCCAATCCTGCTCGTTTTTGAGAATATATTAGCCTATAGTCCAAGTACGGTTAGTCCAAGTTTCGTATATTCGATTTAGTAGTTTTGACATAAAATTACTAATAAACGCACAAACAAACAATCAGACACAAAAAAAAACAGGTATTGTGTCAATGGCATGCGAAACGAAAAAGTATCGTGAAATGTCAAGAAAAAAAAATCAGTGTACAGACAGAGGTTACAATTTTTCATATACATAGAATTATATAGATGTTTTCGTCCAGGTAATTATTATAGATGGCGTTGTTCGTCTCGAAATATCGGCTTAGACTAAAACTTCATTCTTCAACATTGACCATAAACCTCAACAAACAATCACACCATCTACACACACACACACACACACACACACACACACACACACACACACACACACAAACACACATATATATATATATATATATATATATATATATATATAGATATGTAGGTATTGAGTTTTTTAAAATTGAGTAGTAACATAACTATTTAAATTAGCACGTAATTTGGCCATTAGATATCATTGAATTTATTGTTTTTAGGATTTTCAGGTTTATTTAAGTTGAGCTAGAAGTAATATAAAATGTCAAGAGAATTGCTCCAATGATTCTCATTCAATGTCAGATGCTTAATGACACGATAGAACATCTGGCCACGGTGTTCACTCGCCGTAACGACACACAGTCTTCCCTTTCACGTGAGGTGAATTGCGTATTTTACTTCTAACCCAAGGTATAGGCTACACTTACTTCGTATAAACCATTTAAAGGGAATACGTTTGCGATTATCGTCCTAGAAATTTGGATGCCCCTGTAAAACGAACGGGACAATCGACTAGTAGATAGTCAAACTTATAAGCAAACATAGCAATTCTTTGATAGCCAAAAGTATCTAAGCAGTATATTGATATACAATCTAATTGTATTCAAGGAATGTACGGATAATTTCTTTTGTTATTGTTTAACTATTATTAAACACTCATCAATTTATGTTTTCAAACTACCGTGCGTATGAAAATAATTGTGGCGTGTTTAATGTTGTCTAAGGATAAGTAATCAGCATTAAAGTTCAAAATGCGCTTGTACTTGACAGTAGTGATTCTATTTTCATACTGCTTACTCCGGTCGTAAGAAATTAAGCGTTCTGAGTTGCCTATGGTATGACTGAGCAGAGTTTACAATTGATGCTGTACATCGTCTATATATTTGTAAAACATAATAAACTCATATTTCAGCCTTTGTCGTTTTTATATGTGTGCAGCTATTTCTTTAACTAGTACATTTTCATTTTGGGATTGTTGTTGCATATCCAGTGAGTTTGTGCGTAAGAAAATCAGCCTTAAAACAGTATAGATATTAATTTCAATGAAGCTCTAATTACATGTCACAATAAGAGATAAATGCACAAAAAGATTAAAAATTATATTGTTCACTTTAATATATTTCTCAAACCATTTATTTAAATATATATTAAGCAACACAGTATGAAGGTGTTCTATTCCGTAAACACTATGACCGTTCTAATTAACTTAATCCTACCCGATAACTATATACTACATATGCAGGCATTGATAATAATGTCAATCTATATTACTATCGTGGCTGCGATGCAGCTAGGATGGTTAGCAGGCAAAAATACATTTTAAAAATGTTTTTTGCATTCGTTTAACATGAAACATGGATTTTGTTGTTTATTTCGCTACTGCTTGTTGTGTACATTAGGAACATTTTTCTTTCATTGTGGATTTCTTGATATTCATGGTGCTTTACAGCATGAAATAGAGGATAATCTTGATTCTGTCAGTCAGCAACAAAGAAATAGAACAGAAGAAAATGAAATTATAAGAAAACAGATACCTTTAATTATTAAACTATCTTTTAACTGCCACATTTTTGTCAAATCGCGCCACATAAACAATGTCACACTATATTCGAATTGAAGTTAAGATGAATGACTATGAATCCCGGAGCCGGCCATTCATAGCATATGAATGAAAATCAACTAGTTTGATGAACCTTAGCCTCCTCCTGTCGTTTTCACAATGGCCTGGAGTTAGAATCCTTCTATTTTGGATTCCTTATGTGTTAAAAACATGCCCAGTTACAACCAGTAGGCATTTAGAAAAACTCAATAATTCATTTAAAGTTAAACAATGATGTCCGGCCACTTATTTAATATAAGTAATATTTTCTAATGAATAAAGAAAATAGAATATTCCAGATGGTTACTTCCTTTAACAAGCAAAACCGAACCTTGTTTTGTAATAAACATTCTAAGGAGAGGAGAAAGTAACGATATTTATCTTAAATGTGTCATTAATATTTAACCTACATAAAAATGTGTATTATCTAAATAAAAAAAAAAGAACACGATTAATTTCCCATTATTATTCAAACAACTTAATAATATGAGAATTCTTTAAATTATCATCCACGTTATCGTTGACTTGGACGAAATGAAACTGTAGTGACATCTAAACGAGTAAAATCTACAGGGAGTTTGGATTAATTTTGACATTTTACAATTTCCTCATTCTCATATTAAATCTCATAACACCTGAGAGATGTTTTACCTATCAATATTAAGTATTATTCAAAATATTTACTAAGAAGTGCCATGGAACATAGTCTCATAAATTCTACACCTAGAAATGATCTAAAACCCCATCAAAAGTGGATGCTCAACCTCTGAAAGTCTCACCAGGATATTTGATCATCCTTTTTTTGGGAAATCACGAAAACCAACTCACCACGGTGACCAATTCGGGTTCTCCTTTTTGTCCTTACGTCACAGTTGCCTCGGCCTTCCACTTCTTCTCCTTCCTCCTTGTCTACCTTATAGCATCTTCGTGGGCAGTCTCAAGTCTGTTAACGCTCTAGTGGTCGCAATTATTGTTTGATCATACCAAACTCGGTATTTAATCGTTTTATGTAAAACAAAAGTTCGTTAATGGCTGAAATCGGACCAGCGGAAGGGGGGGGGTAAGAGGGGGGATTTTCGAAAATACAAAACATCCCCGTCACTGTACGTCGGTTCGAAAAATTATATAGAACCAATCTCATTGCAATTTAAATTTACTATAAATATTGTTATATACATTTATTCTCTATCTTGAATATTAACCGAGATATTTACATTTTTATTGTGTGAGCGTATAACAGATGACGAGATCGGCTGAAGTTGGTTCTATTCCGGACTAGAATTCTTCTTCTATTGGTGCTAGCTCGGCCATTTCCGTAACTGTTCGGCTCTCGTGAAATTGGTTTAGAGACTCGTTACTACTACTGTTATTAGTAGACAAATTTCTCTATTGTAAAACTTCACGTGGAAAATCTGCTTAGTTTACGCAGCCCCTGCGCGACGGACTTTTTAATAGTACAGATGATGGCAAATTTGTCATAAAATCCCTATAATTTCTTGGAATCTGAGACCCCATTTTAACCCTACGATAACATCGACAATTATTAGAATGGCGTTTTGACCGAGGCTAAAAACACGTTTTGCCCTTCATCGTGTAGAATATTTGACTAATTTGGAGGAAAAAAAACCGCATAATTTATTTGTATAACATTGGAATGGATGAGAAAACACTGTATTAATAGTGTGGTTGGTCTGTTAATGATGGAGCAGGAAGTTTGAATAGAAGCCCCTATACTTGGTATATATCACAAAGGACGTATCTCCTTACTGAAATCTATATCATCTCATTTCAATACTACACACGGTATCTATGGTGCCATCATGTTCAGCTATGCTGTCCCATTTAGTTCTGCAATTGCAATACTCCCATAGAATTCATTACTTATGCGATAGCTAGAAAAGGTTATTGTAAAATGAGGATAACGTGTGAAAGTCCCCATCAAACGAGATGGTATTGTACTCAAATCGTAGAAAACTTAATGCAAAAAAGAAAAACATTTTTCATTCAAAATAAAAAATTCTAATTTTCTTCATCATCACTGGCGGCTTTCAAGACGGTAAAAACCATTCCCAATCAATTTTCGTTTTGAACAGCATGTAGGTTACAATTTGCAAAATAAAAATCACAATTCTTGTTATTTAGATAGATAGGCTTCAGGGTTGTGACTTTCACCCCTGCTTGTCAGGGAGTGTACACCCTGCTTGTAGTGTCAGCGACATAAAAAATACAACTAAAATATGGGGAAAAAATATTTTTAAAATTACAAGAAAAATTTCTTTTCACGAGTTAAGTAACAATAAAGACATCCTGAATGAGTCCTTCGGAATGGAGATGATTTGCATAATAGGACCTGTGGTCCTTAAGGTCCTATTATGCAAATCATCTCCATCCCGAAGGGCTCATTCAGGATGTCTTTATTGTTACTTAACTCGTGAAAAGAAATTTTTCTTGTAATTTTAAAAATATTTTTTCCACATATTTTAGTTGTATTTTTTATGTCGCTGACACTTTTTGGCAAACATGCAATTAAAATGGAGCTATTTGGTTTGGTTTCATTCGTATGGAACTGCTTTTAGTGGCTAAAATTAAGAAGCTTAAACATTTCCTGTGAGAATTAAAAAATAAAACAACAGAATTACAGGTGAGAAAAATGTTTTGTGGGATTACACGTCTTGATTATATAGCATGAGCGACTGAAATCAGAAAATCCCTCCGTGAAATTCTGATACATTTTGAAAAAAGACTATTTTTCTGAGGTATAATTTGGTAGCGTGAGTCCGTAACCAATTAAATACCTGCGTGGGAGACAAACCCACGACTAAGGTATTCACATTTAAATTTCATTTTAAAATTTCAATGAGTATGTTTAGGCTTGCAATAATTATTTAATTGGATTGAGTTTGTATTAAAATGCCTTGTGTTTCGCAGTGTTGGTGTAACTTATAATGAGTTTTGAAATTAGGATTAAGCATTGAACCGAACAGTCAAAGGTTATTTATTAACAGTCACAATCAAGGGAGAGGGCTCATAGGGGAATAAAAATGAAGAATTGAAAATATCTGCAAAGTGTTTGGAAACTCAATAGCAGACCAATGACAAGATATTGATTTATAACTGCTTTTCTTCAATCTTATATGTTCATTCAACTAAAGGTAACGAAGATGTGGACGATTTTACAGGTTATAGTTTAGAAATAGTAGGTATTGGGTTTAGTCACCTGTCAAAATTACACACTAATCACTTCATGTCTTCGTCAATATCATTTGTAAATTTACGAATGTTAATACTATGCTCATTTCTAAATCAAACGTAATAACACTATAATATATTAGAATTTAACATTCGCCTAGTTGTTTCTATACAGACAACAATCTCAATGCAGACTTATTTTATGTTCTCATGATGGCAGATCATAGCCAGCAGTTTAAGGAACAGTGTATTAAACTAAAACGCATTTCCTATATCCCACGTACCTAAATTACTCAGCTTCTTTACGAGGGGATTTTTTTCTGAGATTTTCTGGATTTCCTGTTCGTGAGACAGTAACTAGGTGAAGCGAACATATTTACTATGGTATTAATTTGTATTAGATTTCATCGTATACATTTATATTTCATTGAATTTTGAAATCGTCTATTAATAGTATTGAAGGACATTACAATGTCTAGTTCTCAACGCAGCACTGAAAGTGCAAACCCTATTTCTGAAGTATCTGAGAACAAATGGTGATAAATTAAAAACATGTCTGCATTCATGCAACATTAATTTAAAAGATTTATTTTCTAAGTCTGATATTGAGATTGTTTTATGAATTCTCACTTTGGGCTATGTAAACACACATTAACTCCCCCCCCCAAGCATGATGGATTATTTTAGAAAAAAATGCTTATTAATGGCTATTAGTCTTTTTGTTCATAAAGAAGGCAGATAATTCTTGACTAAAGTCTTGAACCAATGATCTCTAGAAGAGTGGAAGCTAATTATAAGTGGGAGCTGCCTCTACAGAAACAACTTTGCCGGCCGAGCCGGAGGGGGGAGGGGGTGTAAAAGTTTTGTCGTAATTAGGGGCTTCCGGGCCCGTTTGTCTGCAACTTTACCCTCGCCTCGCAATTTCTTCTACCCTACAGGCTCGGGGACGCATTTAGGGGTTTCACTCAAGAGTTAGCACAATTCGCTCCGACCAGTATAAAATGTGTACCAAATTCCTACTATTTAACGGAGGAAGAAACTCTACAAAGAAACCCGAAAATTGTCTAATAATATAATTTGAAGTCATACTAAGAGCTCAACGTCATTACTTTTTTTTTTCTTTCTTTTTTTACCGGAGATCGAGAGGGGAATCAGATGACGGTTGGGAGACAGTGTGACCTGCCATGGTTGTCCCGACAGTTCCCCTTCTACTGAACACTCTGATGTTCTATTACGTCAATACTGGGCATGCACTATTAATTTAAACGATCTATATTATCTGTAAGCTGCATTATGATTGGTTAATCGTCCTTAAGCCACAAACCTCTTCAGATCCAACCTGGCATATTTTCCGTTTTCATTTGTCTTTCTTATAGATTTCCATTCTTAAATCAGGTCTGTTGTTAGAGTAAAAACATGTCATATTGCATTGAATTTCAGGACGGGCCTTAATCGAAAATTATTGTCCTTCAAACGATTGAATGTCGTATCTTGGAATCACGGGTAGATACATGTATATAAAGGCTCAGTAAGTAGATTACTTGGCGCACTCGTGTTGAAATCTCGCGGGATGCCCAAATATTTTCTTAAATATAAAATAGTTATATTATAAGCAAGTATTCGTACTACGAGTACCAACTTATGAGCATAAATTCCTGCCGTACACTGACTTTTAGCAAATATACTTTAGTCAGTAATATATGACATTCTTACTTCCGGAGATAATTTGCAGTTTCGTTCACATAGTTTTTACAAAGGAGAAATAATGAATAAAATAATGTGCCCCGCACCGAAGTAAAGGACTTTTTTATACTCGCGTGCTTCTGCTTCTATTAATAGGGATCTTATATTCGTTGAGAGTGACTATTATGGAGTAAAATGAAGCTTGAAAAGAGAGTAGAGAGTGAGTAATGCTGGTTGTCGTGAGTTTGTTGTTGAAGGGGTCAGGAGATGATGCTATCAGGATAGGAGAGGGAATGAATTGGTTCGAGGGGAGCCTCTTCGATCTGTATAAATTAGCTCTCACCTCAGCTTATTTCCAATTCAAGGAAACAACTCATCAGATTGCGGTAGCTGTGGTAGGCCTTCTCTCACCACTGAATCATGCAGCTAAATACCAGCCGATATTTTGGCATGGTGATTATAATATTCTGTTTTATATATGTATATTTAGAGGAAAAGAGATAAAGTTATCTAATGTGCCAGGGTTAGTAATTAAACGTATACTCGTGTAAGTCAGGAAGTTAAATTTGTATTAGGAAGTATAAGATCTAAGAAGAAACTAATGAAAAACGTTAGGTTTAGTGGACAAAATTGGCCCATTCGTAAAAACGTCCGTCACGCAGGGGCTGCGTAAACTAAGCAGATTTCCCCCGTGAAATTTTACAATAGATAAATCTACATAGCTATAACACAACACCACCGAGAATATTAAGTGAATAAATACAAACGATAATAAGAAACCTCCCGACGGGAAACAAACAGTTCTGCCAACTTCTTGACAGAAAGAAAAACAATTACTGTAACATATTTCAATATAACGTATTAATTTGATTGAAAACTATTTACTATATCTAGTACTGTAATTTGTAATGAATCAGAATAATTTTTATCTCAATCAATCAAATTTAAGTAGCCCAAAAACTTATGAAGGGGGTCCAAAACATATTTGCATGTATCTCGTATGATAAATATCTCTTGAAAACAATATTTGGTATTAAAGCTTCGAATGATATTGTTTATTTCATAACCGAATATTGTACTCTAGTATTTAACTCTATACATGTTTTCGATCTGACGTACAGTAACGGAGATATTTCGAATTTTCAAAATTCTCTCCCTCTAAACCCCCCCCCCTCCCCCTGGTCCGATTTCAGCTGTTAAGGAACATGATCTTTCTTTTACATAAAACAACTAACCCCTGAAGGGAAATCTGCTAAAACGAACTTGTTTCTGTTTTTAGGTCATTGAAAAGTTTTCACTTGTTACTTAGTATATACTACAATCTTTGAAGGACCTAGGCCTCAGAGGTCTCCTTTATGATTCCAGTGGGGCTTCTCCTATAACAAAACTCTGCCTGTTTTCAAGCCACCTCTGGCTGAGATATCTCCATCTCCTACTTCCTCCTAGTGTTCCTGCCTGGTGGATTCCATTCTTTCTATATGTCCCAGTAAACGTAGTCTACCCTCTTTTATAGCCGGTGCCAGGTCGGCCTCATAATCCCATTACTTTGACGTTGGTCCTCAAGCTCCAAATTCTTGAAATCTATGAGACTCTTCAAATATTTACTTAAGGCTCTTCATGGTAGTCGATATACACTTTTTCCATTTACATCGGCAAGGTTCCCATTAACCTGATTAGAAGCAGTCCTAATTATATGATTAGGCTTGAAACTGGGGTGAACTATATTTTATTACATGTAACCACAAGTATCCTCAACTCGGGATAACTCAAATAAAACAGATTTTTATATATATATATATATATATATATATATATATATATATATATATATATATATACTTATCTTTAAATTTCGAAGATCAAAGGATGAACGATTACAACTAAAGAGATACTTTAAAGGACAAGCTTTTTACTCTAAGAAATCAGCTATTGTCTCGAGGTTTAGAACAAAGAAATTAGGGTATAGTATTCTATACAAATATATGCAGCTAATCCCAGGATTTTATCAAAATTACTTTCATTGGAATCTCCCTTATCCAATATATAAATTGAAAGCACAAATTAGAATCTCTAGTAATTTCCATATCGAATTAACAGTAAATTGCATTGTCTACGCCATAAACCCCAACCTAAACTGCAATCTATGCAATTTAGATGCGCAAGTGGATATATAATCCTTTATTTTCCAATTTCGTCCGCATTAAGGATTGAGCTCATTAACAATATTGTTCCTGTAGGTAATGATAGTTGGTTCTATGATGTTATTAACAGCTCATACCCAAATGATCTAATGCTACTTTATAAATATACTGCTCAAAAATGAATAGGGATATTGGTTATTTTTTCTTATCCTATTAATTTTAATTAAATCGATCTTAATTAAATTTATTTTTTATGGGGGGGAAAAAGACAATAATTTCTAATAAATATTAATGATATTTTCAATAAAAAAAAATATGCTAGGCCCCATACATACCACAAAAAGAAAATATCCCTATTCATTTTTGAGCAGTTTATATTGCCATTGGGGTTAAATTAAGATCTTCATTATTAGTTTTGTAATATAAGCATCATTTTTATTATCCACATGTTTTCTGTAAATTTTGTTTTGTTTTCTTTATTCATTTTCAACATATCTGTAACTTTTTTAAAAAAAAGATAAGAATAAAAGAAGTTCTGTCAATGTTTTTTTTCTGCATTTATTATTACTATTTTTTTCTTTACGGTTGTGTTAAATCATTTTATTTTTGTTTAGCGGAGAAAGTATATTTTTTTAAATTCAAAAACTTGTTATAATAATCACATAATCAATAACTGTATCATAAAATAACTAATATAGATTAACAGTAATATATAAGCTGAACCCTAATTGCAATGGAGTAAACCTGTAAGCAATTGTAAATTAAGTAATAATAAAATTAAGCGAAAAACAGATCCACTTAACCCTATTGTTCTTTTATATATTTTAATTAATTAGACATATTGCAGACTATTTCATCAATGTCCCATTATAGATGTTTCCTAGAGTATATGATGGATATTTGTATTCAACATTAAGCCAGAACACTTCTAATAAGGCCCTGTATCGATGTTTATTTATAAGTCATAAAATAAACTATATTCACCTCACTTCAATGCACCTTCTGCAGAACAACATTTCATACTGCAACAGATCAATCATCATCCGCTTTTCACGTTCGTTTCGTCAATCCTGTTTTGTTCCTTTTGTACTTCCCTAGTGAAATTCATAGCAAATTATGAAAATGGATGGGAATGCTATCTGAAAGATTTCCTGGAGGAAACTATTGTGCTACAGTTGTAACTTTCTTCTTCAAATATCTCATCAAATCTGACACCCCGGTAAATTTAGGGTTATGTAGTATTCACTGGTAATATATAACTAATGGGAAGCCATGAAGATGCATTTTGATTTGATAAAGACTCTCTTATTCATTGACAAAACCGCGGTTTCCTTTCAATTTTTTCTTTTACTAAATTTTATTTTTTATATTATATTTATTAACCTCCACTTCATGCTTCCAATTCCTGTTACCCAAACGAACTCAGGAATCTTGATTACCCAATGCGATTATGACCAACGCCTTAACTCATATGGCTAACCTGACCCTACTTTTATTCCTTCTAATTACATTTTTCCTTTTTTTATTAAAAATTTACCATTGGTATTTATTAATTGTACATCATGAAAGATTAATTTGACCATAACTAAAATAGTCTTCTAAATTGGCGCATTCGCGTGGTGTGCCTGTAAAAATATACTTCTTCATTCAGGGATTTATATGAGGATAGCGGCTAATAATAATACCATTCGAGTTCAAGTGTTTTCAATCTGATAAATATCGTACATTTTCTGTTTGTATTATCGTAGATTACTCATAATGTGACATACTTCAGAAAAGGGTGTTAATGATGGAATTAAATATATTTGGAGGTTACTTAGCCTTATTTTTTGGAGTTAATGATATTATACCCTTTTTTTTATTGTTGATAAAGTTTTTGTTATTTTTCTATTATATTGAGTACATTACATCGTTAAATTATGAGCGAAATCGCCTAGTTGAGGGTGATCCTGTATAAATATATATTAAAAAAAATTATACCCTCATGCAATAATATTTAACTGTTTCCATTCAATGAAATGAAAAGTTTCTAATTCGTCCGATTCTGTTTAAAAATTGCATGAGAAAAAGTTCAAAATGCATTCCCCGCATTTGAGAATTTAACTGATTTAAATACTACTAATATGCACAAAACATCCTAAGGAATGTGAAAATTCGTAGATATAAAAAAAAATGTATGAAAATATTATTACCTCAGGCACAAGGGAAAGCCTAGAGCGTTAGGCTACCCAATTAGCTCTGTGAAGAATCCATTACACGTGAGAGGGAAAATTGGTTTCCCAAATTTCTGTCAGGGAATTTTGTCATTAATAATGTCGCACGCTTTGGACTTCCACTCGAGTTTGAATCGAGTATTATTACGGGAGCATTCTACCTGAATTCCATTTACAATGATTATCTCTCCAAGTTTCGTTTTCATCCGTCTGCTCTACTTAGTTGGGACTGGGAATTTAATAGATTTATTTTTTAATTAAAATAATTGTAATATTTAGTTTACTTTCTGACATCGGTATTTTGGAATGTTATGTGATATATATATATATATATATATATATATATATATATATATTATTTTAGGAATTGTATTTTGTATATGGATGGGAATGGGTTTATGGTCATGAAAATTTCAGACTAGACCTGAACAATGGGAATAATGGGAAAAGTGAGAAATATAAAAAACGTGGGGGTAGTTCATCGGTAGGTCCCTGAACTCCTTCAACCTCTATTGTAATATGGAGTGGGGGGGGGTGCGATTCCCGAGAAAATAGGGGGAATGGCCTATAGCGTCGAAATTTCCACAGAAAAACAAAATCTTGCTAAAAATATACCCATATTTTCGATGAAACTGATAAAATTTTCAAACTCGTCTACAGAGACGATTCAGGGCTCAAATTAAAATACATTTTATCTATTATGAAAATGTGTGGAATACTGCAAATCAGTAGCAAGTTTTTCAGAGTTAAAACAGCCGAAAACAGAAGAAAGGTAGAGAAATTCATGTTTCATTTTTACTTTAAGTTTCCATAATATTAAGTTCGAGCTTTGGGCATTGTAATGCTTGATTGTTCATTGGTCACTATTATAAATAACTCAGCTAAGGTCCCCTTACTAGATCTTACTTAAAATATGGTAAAATAAAAACGGCTATTGGACTAAAATGTTTTTAAATATTTATGAACGACCACTTCATGCTTGATTAATTAAGGTTAATCAGGACAGCTTATGTACAGGTTACTTCTCCTTTATAACCAAGGTATTCTCCTTTATAACTAAGGATATTATTTGGTCAGTTTGGCTCATAATAAATTTCTATTGAACACTCACTAGCCGAAACCATGGCTCTAGGTTTAACGAACTTTATTAACACCAACGGCTTTAAAATTTTTAAAAGTTTAAAAAAGTTGCTTTAAAAATTTAACTGGTGCTCAAGTTGTTTTTGCGAATTAAGCCGTTGGTCTTAATAAACTTCGTTAAACCTAGAGCCATAATTTAAAGGTTTAAAAATGTAGTGGGGCTCAGGTTAGCCATGTGAGTTAAAGCGTTGACCTTAATCTCCTACCCTAGAGTGGCGAGTTCGATTCTCGCCATGGCAAGGGGGGGGGGCATTTAATGACGGAATTCACTAAATCCTTAGTCTCACCCTGGCTAGAAAAGGGTGGAAACCTGTAGAGAACTCGTCCCAATTAGCCTTAGTTGCAAAAAGTGGGCGTTGATAAATAATTTAACTTTAAAAATTTAGCTTAAATCATTTAGCCTTTATATCTCGATTTATCGTCTCAGTATATATATTGATTGAACGGTATTATATGGGTATTTTCTCTTGAGCAGCCAACCACATTCTATAGGAACTATGGAGTATAAAGGTGGTAGTATGCTGGGCTAGGCACGTGTATGTGTAGTAAGGGGCCTAGGAGCGTGTGAATCGGGTGGGTGGTGGCGAAGGTAAGGGTGGGGAGGAGGGGTGGTGCTAGGGGTGGGGGTAGCTACTGTATTGATCTCCCACCCTAGCAGCCGGCTAGACATCTCTCAGTCTGCTATCGGCGTTGCCAAGTCTCCCCCATTCTACCCTCTCTGGAGCTCCAGACAGCATCCCGCCACCGTCCTTTCTCTTATCCCTGCCTTCATTGGCTCAAACCTTATGAAAAATTGATTGACAGCATAATATTAAATATATAACAAAAAATATTAAGAAAAAAAATAATAAAAAATGTCTCCAAAGCAATACTCACTCGTCCAAGAACTCAGCGAATTCTCTTTTGGGTCTACCTCAGTACGCTGTGTTATTTATACGGATAGATTTTGAGACGTACTTCTTCGTATTTAAACACGGAAGAAATAAAACTGGACAGGCAGGAGGATGTAAAGTAATCAAGAAGGAAAATCGTTAATATATCCGCTTCTAAACATCGAATAAATAAAATACTGGATAGCTTTATTTTGAAATATGTTATGTTAAAAATAAATGGTCCTATAAATATTTATATATACACTAGCGGACCCGACAGGCTTGTCCTGCATGATATTTCAAGCGATTAGGATAATAAATTTAATAATTTTGTGTTTAAAACAAAAGCTACTGTTAATAACACAAAAAAACAACTTTTATCCTGTGCATATTTTCCCCTACCCGGTGTTTACCTTTGCTTAAAAACAAATAGAAAATGAAATATCGCGAATTTTTTACTCAGGCCTCCATTATAACCCCAACTCCCGTTCAAACCTAAAAAAAGTAATATAGCTTATAATCATGGAAGATTTAATACTAATTTACATACAGAGTTTTGTTCAGTTCGGCTCAATCGTTAGTGACCAAAGAAATTGTTGGCTCCCACATTAATGGTTTAGTGTGTATCTTGTTTATATTTTGTAGTACGACAATATCGACTATATCAAATTACTCTAAATGACAAAATAACAACTTTTATCCAGTGCATATTTTCCGAAAACCCAATAGGAAACGAAATATCGCTATTTTAAGCCTCCCTTAGAACCCCCACTCCTGCTCCATCTGCCAGGCTAATTTGTAAATCTAAACCATCCAGGGCATCACTCAAACGCATACAAAAAAAATCATTCAAATCGGTACACGCATACAGTAGAATTATATATATAAAGATAACAAATATTATTTGGCAAATTACCACTTGATAAGGCTGATTGTAATAAGAAGTTTTTTATTCTCCTATTTTTTATTCTCCGGTTATTTAATGTTATACTGACTGGAACGAATAATTTTAGAGCATTGCTAATGCCCAGGAGTTATCCAACCTCTAATATTGGAAATGAGTTAATAAAGATAGCTGGTTTGAGGAGCTTAAGATCCTTTCTTTTTCCCGAAATACTTTAATTGGTCTCAGTAAGGATTAGATGCAATTATAATATGCTTATATATATATATTTCATTCTATCTCGAATAGATTTTTAGAGAAATTCATAATTTTGTGTTTCAATATCTTTGAAATCGAATATACGATTTCCTTGTAGCTATATTATACTATAGAACAATTGTGGGCGAGTAAAAAAGAATGTATTTGCCTCATTTAATAGGAGTTAATTTATTTTTCTTATTTCAGCAAAAAATAAAAATAAATTAACTCTTATTTTAAAGGGGTCAGCAAAAAAAAAAAAAAAAACTTTTTTTTCTGGCAAACTTTATTCATACTGCCTTACATTCGTTTCGTGGCTTACATACCACCTCTTCAGGGGAGTGCTAGTTCCCTCTTAGTTCGTTCCGACTGCCCCTTCCCCACTGGTGAAGTGGTCTTTAATCGATTTAATTTATGTATCATTTCAATATTAGAGAATTTGATAGACATATTTCTTTAATATGTATGTTTATATGCTTGAAAACATAAATGCCCAGTACATATTCCTTGTAAGTCAAATAGAGTCGGAAAATTTTGAAATACTGAGTTATGTACACGACATGTACTTCGCAGTACTACATTTACTCTCTCGTTTCACAAGCGTATTCTTAGTTCGTGTAGTCATACTAAGTATGTCGACTTACCCAGGCTACAGTGCGATTCTTCTTTATCATTTTTTTTGCTGGAGTTGAGTTAAATCTTCACTCATTCGGATAATCCATTTATCTGATAATAAATTTTTATTTGTTCACAGGGCCTTATCATACGTAGAAAAACGTCGCCAAGGCCAGGCTCTCTGCACTAAAAGGGGGAACGCTACTGTCTGCGACCAGATATGGACACTGACCACCAAATTATTCTTACATTTTTGATGACATTGCATTCAGTGAACACTCTGAGAGCTATGTTCTGACTACTTGGAGAACCTCTCCATATAAATTGCATATAACTCCCTAACGGATCTCCAATTAGTACTAGGGATAACTACTCTATTGTCCAAGGGAGACGAAGATATTGCCTCATCTATTTCCTTTCCAATAGGAATCACATCAACCCTCCTGTTCTAACAGTAAATAGTCGCACCGCCAGTCATACAGGTACAAACCTTATATAAGAATGTTCATCCCGAAATTGAACTCACCAATGCTGCCTGACGAGAGAAAGACATCTGTCAGGCAGACGTGAATCAGGGTATGCAGTTTGTTGGCTCCAAAGGTTAAGTCATAAGCTTAAATAGTCCGTCACGCAAGGGCTGCGTTAACTGAGCAGATTTCCCAAGTGCGTCACGTATTTACATTTATCTAAGAACGTAAAGGTTCAAGGAGAACCATATTTTGTATTTAGGATTTAAATAAAGTGCTTCATATTATAACAGCTTTTTGTTAATTTGACATGAGGAGGAGTGGGGGTTTACTCATGGCCAAAAACTATAAAATGCAAATATCTTGGCTAATAATCAAGATAGTGAAGAAACGTACAAAACAATATTTAAAGATCACTAGCTAAGCTACCCGGCTTCTCTTGGGAAATCATTTGCGGCTTAATGATGATGGTGTTTTTCTTGGTAAAGCTTCAATGTTTACAACTACACTTTCTGCCAGGGTGCATTGTTTTCCAATAAAGGTCAGGCTGGGGACTTATAAAATAGAAGTTTTAGTTTTCAAGAATAAATGAAAGTCTCTAATCAATCCCTCTACATTGTTTGACACCGTGAATAATTCAAATCATAATCATGGATAATAATTAAATATCATCTATAATTTACATATTTCCTAACAAAAACTAATCCAAGCGTAGTTATATACATAACATTATTTACAAATTGTAAATTTGATTAGAAAGCAAATACAACATTTCACTGGAAATAGGTTAATACAATTAACTGTGTTAGCCTCCCGACAATTTCTGCTCTGGCTTGCTACCGTGTCTATGACATGTGAAACGAAAACGTATCATGAATTTCGAAGAAAATCAATGTACAGACAGAGATTACAATTTTATATATGTACTAGCTAAGGAGTTAATAATTAAGATAGTGAAGAACATTTATAGAACACTAGCTTAGCTCATTGTTTTATTATAAACTACGTAATATTCACACTTTCTATTTCCAAAAGCAGCGCAAACACATGAAACATACCTATATATTATATTCATTTAGTAGTCATTCTTAAAAATGTTCTATTGTATGTCTGGCGAAGAAACTTAGTATTCATAGTGTGCCTCATTCTTTGTTATGTGGGCTTTTGGCGGAAAAGGTGTAGGTACCCCCCAACAACCGTTGGTGCCCAATAAATAGTTGATTCCAGCTATAGTTTTTAGCGTGTATCTCATTTATACTTCGTTATATGATAAAATTATGTATAAGAAATGTTGCTTTAAATATCAAAATAAACAATTTTTGTTATGTTCATATTTGCCGAAAGTCAAATATAAAACGAAATCGCGCTATTTTTATTTCAGGCCTCCCTTATAACCCCCACTCCTGCTCGTACCTAGAAATTTTAATATAGCTTATAATCAGGGAGGTTAATTCTAAAGTACATGCCGGATTTTGTTGAGATCGGTTCAGATACTATGAATTATCGAAATTCCCCCCTCTAACCCCCTCCCCTCTCCCACTGGTCAGATTTTAGCTGTTGGTATCCGAAGCCGTTGGAATTTCTCACCCAAAATAATAAAAGTCCATCACGCAGGGGCTGCTTAAACAAAGCTTTTATAACACACTTGTGATCTAATTTCAACACGTATTCTCTATTTCTATGTAAAAACCAATGAGTTGTCGTGTCGGGGGGGGGGAGGGGAAAACAAGAAAGTACGAAGAACTCGTTTAGTTGCGCGTAGTGTTGCGAAAAAATGCATTGAACAACTATTCTAGAGCTTCAATAGTTTAATAAGATTTATTCTATATCATTTTATTATAATAACGGAGATATGTGGAATTTTCGAATGCCCCTCCCTCTCTATACCCCTTCTATTCCTTGTCCGATTTCTGCCAAATTACAAATATGATCTTTAGTTTTGAAGAAAATTGTTATAATAAATTATGGTATACATGAAATGAACATTTCGTGAGAAGAACGTAAAACCTTAATCGATGCCGTCATCGCACAACGAATTAGCATTGATCTGGCATTATAAAGGTCCCATGAAAACAATATTTGGAATCTAGGCATAGAATAAAGAGGTTCATGTTTAACAGCTTATTGATATCAGGGTGTGAGTAGGAGTGAAAATTTACTTAAGGATGAAAACTAAAAATCCAAATATCTCGGTTAATATTAGTCTTAGAGAAAATACTTATATAACAACATTTATTGACAATTATTTTTAAAATAAGATTAGTTCTACACATTTTTTCGATGCGAACTATAGTAATGGTAAGTTCTTCCCATCTAAACAACCCCCCCCCTGGTCAGGTTTTAGCCGTGAATGAACTTTATCATTAGTTTAGCATGAAGGATTATATATGGAGTTTGGTTATGATAAAACAATAATTGCGACCACTAGAGCAGTAACAGACAAATAATTTTGAACGGACCTTACTTTCTTCCTCTCCTAGGTAGGATCAATGGATATTTGAGGGAATTTTTCGAAAACTGCGTCATGAGAACGACGCCCACAGATGACCTTACGGGAAAATCAGCTAAAAATGTTAAGGGTGGGTCTCGTGAGATGTCCATACTGAACGTCGTACCCTCGTGTGTAAACTATTTCAAGTAAATTGTCTTACGAATGAATATTATTGAAATTACCTCAGAGTTCTTAGTGACTGTGTACCTTGGTTAATGCCCTGGGTAACCACTGTACCTGTAATCATGGCTTTGATTTCTGGGATGATGAACTGAATAAATGATATCCTTGTATTTACCCAATTGAGAAATGGATCGTAACCAGCAGATAATAAATCAAGATTAGCTGTAATTGCATTAAGTGGATGCTCAGTGAAACGTCTTTATGATTCTCTCATAAAGGAAGAGCCTTTTTTACATGGAACATGGACGTAATTTCATTTGACGATGTACTTTTGATGTAAAACGTGGTCTTATAGGGGTATTCTATATACACTAAGCTTATATTTTTCAATTTTCTATTGAAAAGGATCTATGCCCGCTTTTTAGTCCTTTTTCATGCTTATTGTTTTAGTGTTTCTCATGTTAGTAGTTTGTTCAAAACAGTAGTGTTTTGCAAGAAATTTATTAAATTTCAGTAATAAAATTATATTTCATGTAAAACCAGACCAGAGGATCAACTTACCAAACTTCCCATGAAGTAGACTATCAAATGAATTGACTAGTGAGTCAAAGAATTCGAATAATGTACATTAACAATTTCTGACTAGGTTGAAAGTTGTTTACGTGAAGAAATGTGTGGGATTGTTTGTGGGTAAACATCCCTTTAGCCTGAGAGTTGTTGGGCCCTGGGAAGAATTAGTGCCATCTCTATAGAACAACCAGCATGTTAGCCCCTCCTACGGACCACTGGCTCGGAAACCGATTGGCTCCAAGGCTTTCCTCACTAAATAACTTCAAAATGGTTTAAGAGCTCCCTTTCTAGGCTTTAGAAGAAAAATAACACCACATAACCAATGGCCATATGTAGCAGTCACCTGACAAATAATTCAACAAATCTAAACTTGCTTTGTTCAGATTTTCAAAGACAACTATAGCGTTCTACACTAAGAAATACAAAGAAAATATTCATACTATATACATTTCATTATTCCCATTTTAATATAATGACATCCTAAATTTTTTAATGTATCGGTGGTGATTAAATAATTTTGTAGAGCTACAACAATGTTGTATTTGCAAATGTGGGCATGTTTACCTTTCACGACTAGGCGATGTAAAAACAAAGAAGCTAACCATTTTGACATGCGTAGTTGCGATAACCTATTTCTGCCGCAGAGATGCGCATACAAATCATCATTATTGATATTTTTAATTAAATCGAAGGATATATATGTAATGTATAAAATGTCGAATGCAATTTTTAATACGTTGAAGTATATTTTTTGCGAGTATGGAAGCTTAAAAGTGGTTACTGTGGAATTTTGAATTTAAGATGTTACAAATGTGAAAATACAAATTATTGTAATTTTATTTACTTGCAATTTTCAAGTTTTCTCTCAAGTGGAAGGAATTTGAAGTTCTTATGAACGCGATTACAATACTTTCTTAACTTCTTACTCGGAAATAAAAATGAGTGATTGACATCGAAATGAAATAGGTAAGGTTGAATAGGAAGTTTTGGAAATATGAAATATCGTCCCTCACCAAGATACATACAAGAACACAAATAATCTAGTTTCACTTGGATACACTTTGCACAAAATGAAGAGAAAATCGCAGGAAAAGGATTTTGTTTACAAATAATAGGTATAACATCTATCGACACTATCATGGAGTATGGACAAATCCCGCTGAGCAACTCGTTCAGCAGACGGACTGTGAATCAAGTTAGCTGGAGATAACTCCAACTGAGAGAAGATTCCTGAAGTATATCTGCATTGCAGGGTTAGCATTTGGCGGCAACAAATTTAACTTCAACATTTTTATATTTTCATTTAAATGAACGGAATAACAAGTTATAACGGAAAATATATCTATTCATACCTGACACATTCTAACATAATGATTAAAACAGACAAGCCTACCTGTACTCATTGTAACAGTGGACTAACTATTTAACTATTTATTTGGGTTTTGGTACAAATATAAAAAAAAAACACATAAATAAAAACATAATACATAATTAAAATAATACTCTTCACTAAAATATAAACGATCACGAATCCCGCCACACTTCCTGGTCTTGGTAAACGTTCGCCAAGTGAATTCCCTCCTCATGCCTCAGCCAATGCCTTGTCTTCCGCCCAGTCGTCCATTCCTCGGTGCAAATACGCCAGACTGTCCAGGAACCGCGAAGAACCAGGATGCTGGTCCACTGCATTGCCTTACTGCTCATGCCTAAATCCCACAATCCATCGGCACTCTTCTTACACCAGACACCTTTGTAAGACAAGGTCACTGGGAGTACCCGGACCATGGCTGGCTCAACCTCGGTGACCTGGGCAACCGTGCTCTTCAGCTCCAACCTGTTGTATTTTTCTTTCTTTCTCTGAAAGATGTCCTCCAATGGTCCCGCTGCAGTAACAATATGTGCATCAATAACACACACATCACAGTTGTCTTCCACTTAACAACTACGTCTGGTCGAAAGGATCCGACAGAGATTACGAATAAATTCTCGTGCGAAGTGCTCCATCCTCGCATTATAAAGCCCTGCCTTACAAAGCGAATTACGGTTTAGTCATTATGCCAGCGGATTCGAAGTTGCTTGGTAGCAATAAAATTGCCTAAAAAATGAGCAGCCGTCCCCAATGCTCCATAGCCAAATCGGCACATGGCAATCCTAATCCTGTCCGGCTTACCCCGAGTTGTCCTCACCCGAGTAGGAATAGCCCCTCCTACAATGCTAATAAAGGCGACAAAATTTCTTCCAGTCAAATCTTCTGCTCTTGAACGTGACCATGCTGTAGAAGCTGGAACCCAACCACATTCACTCATGCCCTTGCAGTCTACACTCTCATACAGCTCATTCATACAAAGCTCACGTACGCTTACAACATCATCCGGAGACACCAGCCCACCACCCAAACCACGCCTCACCCCAAGCGATGCTCCTCGGCTATCCAAATCGTTTAGCAATTTCAGTAGCTGCCTGGCCCTAAAGAATAGAATGGCGCGAGCCAAGCAAGGGATCCCCAGAATGTTCCCCGAACACCGCCCTCTAAACACTGGACTACCTATAAAATATCTGCAGGTTAATTATCAGATTGTGGATTGCGAACTTACTTAAACATTCCACATGACTTGAACGAACTACCGACTGAGGCTAGCCCACGTACCCGTATTGCCACTCCTCTGACTTTTTTAGATACAATGGGCAGTTTGGCAATTTTTAATTCCATATTTTAAAATTTTGAGTGTGCGTGTGTGTTGTGTGCGTTTGACTTGCTAGAATGTGTATGATATATCATAAACATCTGTTTTTAATGGTATATCATAAACATCTGTTTTTAATGAATGGTTGTTGTTATTAAGTTAATAAATTTTCTTTTATATATTTACCACCATTTCTTGTTCTAAGTCGTGTCTTGTTCCTTTAAGTGTTTTGTGTTCCGTTCCCTTAGTTTTATTCTTTATATTGTTTTGTGTGTCCCTTTTCGTTATTTTGTTTATTCCCCTCCCCCATTTTTAAGAAGAGCCATGTAAGTGTGCATAAATATATATATATATATATATATATATATATAATAAGTAAATATCCCTGAGCATATATAAGATAAATGGTTGATAACTGGCTTTATTTCATACTTATTTAGGAGTGTTTCTAGCATTATTATATGATTAATTCAATAGTCCATTCTGTCTATACTGAATGTAAATGTTGAAGTGAGATTTTGGAAATAAAGTGGAGTTTATCTGTTATAAGTGGCGGTGTATTCTTCTGATATTAGCCATAGATTAATCTGTAAACCGATATGCCTTGAGTTGTAAGTGGTCTCTGGTTTTCAAGTTAATGAGTATCCCTGACCTAGGGATGAGCACCCTCAACCCCTGTGTCTACTTCAGCCCATCTACTACTCACCGCCTTTCTCTCAAATCGCCTTCCTATCCTTTATTAGCAAGTTCCCCTTAAGCTGACCACATATTGAAGTCATGGTACATTCATACTTTTTCTGTTCCATATAGCATTAAAACGTTCTCAACAAATTTCCTTTCTTGTGTATTTTTTTTTTTTTTTAAGAAAGTTTTAATTGAATAATTTTTTGGACTACTGTAACATTGAATTCGATTTAGGGGGTAGGAGGTTTTGAGAACACATAAATAAATTTTTTTAATTATCTCTTTCTAGCGTGCCTATTATACAGACGAGCTTTATAGACCTCTTTTTATTATTATTATGAATATTGTATGACATTCATTGACTCAATTCATAGGAACGGAGATTTGTATGTCACTTTCAAATGAAATAATTTTAAAAGAAGTGAGGCAAAAAACTTTGCTGATTTAATTTGATGGGAGTATATTACATAAAATTAATTATGTACACTACAGATAGCCCAACTTCGAATCAAGTCTTTATAAATAAAACATACAGATGAACAAAAATAAGGTTTGGGGATGCCTGAAATAAAAAAAATAACAGTATTTCGTTTCCTATTACGTTATCATGCATATAACACATAAGGAACTTTAAGTTCTTAATAACAGTATGTTAAAGACAGCTTTGCTGAAATAAATGAAACTTGGTTTGTGAATTAGCAATAATGAGTTATTCACATGCCAGGAAAATGAAATAGTAGCGATAATTCATTCCAGCGAAACAAATGAGGACTTCATTGAAATTTATCAATTTGTCATTAGTTGTTTTGTGTTGGGGGGTGATTATTTAAAAATATAATATTTATCATATTTTCTATACTATTCTGATATTGTGTTAAAATCACTTATTAAAACCAGATTCGTTGTTTCGATTACCGCGTGGACAGTAAGAATTTAAGAAACCTCTAAGTGGAATCCTTAGTCCTACCCTGGCTAGACAAGGATGATAAACTGTAGATAATTCGCCCCAATTATGCATAGTAGCATAAAATGGATGTTAATAAATAACATATTGCGATAATACAGATTTTTATTGTATTGCTATTGGCATGTGTTTAGCATTAGAATTATTTTTTAGTACGTGACTATACAACTTAAATATTGTTGAACTTAAATATTGGTATTGTTTTTTTAAACTATTATCTTTGGAAAAGTTGTTGGTAGAGTATATATTGCATGTTAACGCTCTAGTGGTCACATTTTTTATTCGACCGTCACTTAATCAGATTATACCGTTTCATGTAAAATTAAATGTGTTAATTAACATTAAAAAATAAAATAAAATTAAAAGTTTGTTTATGTATAAATCTATGTAGTTTGAAGCTATGATACTTGAGTTCAAACCTCAGCCGCCACTCAGGCCATTCAGTCACTTCTGCCTGGGCCATACCGGTGCATCATTCACGACTGCCTAAAAGAATCAATCCTGCTAACGTTCCCTAACCATCGCCATCTGCCTGAGGAGAATATATGGCTCATCATATAACCACCTGTCTGCAATTACCAAAGAGAAATTAAATAGTGTAGTTGATTATGGACATTGTTGCCATTTGCCGTTACCTGAAACACGTCTAAGACGCCAACATTGACTTTAGCTTTACAAAAAGGCTCTTCCAGAGCTATCCTTTTCAACCTGTTATTTTTAGGCATTTCAACTGGCAGTAAAGCCTCCAGTAATTTTTAGCCCCACAGAAGCTATCGAAGAGATGATTGCATCAATATTATATGCATAGACCTTTTCAAACATTTGCCAAGTTAGGTCTGTCTTCTTGGACTAAATAGACTCTCGTAACCGTCCAGAGCCATCTCATTATTCTTCACCAACCGACAGAATCTTATAGGGGATAGGGATTGGAAAGGTTCTTCCCGTCTCTATCTGGTAGCTCTGTTGCCTCAATATTCGTATGGCAGAATTGATCCATGGGAAACAAACTGACCAGTCTCAGACTTTAGCCTTGAAGAAGAAGGGCACCCATCCTTGACTTTCAGTGCAGGAGTTCTCTTCCCTAAGTTGTCAGAATTCAGTGTTTTTGTGACTTGCCGTATTGTTCGTCGTCGTTACAAAGACGAGGAAGAAGTGGATCAGCATTCTATTCTAAAGATAATTAATCTATAACCTCTTAAATGTGGCAAGGCGGATTTTCTTTACTTTTTAGCCAAGATGTATACGAGGTGAAGGGGAACTTGACATATGTAAGGGCATAAGAACAGCTAAAGAGCTAGGGGAGCCCGTAGCAGCTGAGAGCGTAAAAAGAAGAATTTTCGGGTCAGTAATCTTTGCCCTCTCCTAATTCACTTTTCCCTAGCCCTTGGTCTCTTCAAGAAAACACTCTTTTCATTTCGCCCCCTTTTCATTAATCACCACCTTTCTCCTTCGGCTTTTTAATGAAACGTTTTCTTTTATTAACTTCTGTGACAAATTTCTTTTATTTTCTTTCACCCTTTTCTCATGAAGAAAAAAGTTTTAACAGGAAATTTCCTTCAATGATTTGGAAAATGGCATATAACTTTATATATATTCAAAGTTTTGAGCAATGGAGTCGAAAATATTAACTGCGAATTATTTCTTAATAATTTTAATTTCTTAATCCCCCCAACAAGTATTCGAGCCTTCTGTTCTTCTCAAGGGATATTCTAATATCAACGTATTTTTAGTATGTTGCGCTTCCAATATTTACCCTTCACGTTATGCAAAATACAAATTTTATGCTTATGTAATAACAGCGTCTCAGAAAAACTTCCCCCAACAGCGTGATACACGTCAGGAAAAATAAAAAATAAGTATTAAAATGAAAGAATATGGAAACAGCACTTTCGATCCCACGGCTCAAAACTATGAATACGATCTGTGGATACAGAAGGTCGTCATACTAATGTTTATAGTCTCTTTGCTCAGCAATGTCACTAGTAACATATCAAAGTCCTTATGCTAGTAAATAGCAGAAGTAAGTCGGAACACCTGCCCTCCATCTTTGTTTTATTTAAACTATTTTTCTTTGAAAATTATACAATATTAGTTATTTATTCAATATTCTATTTTCAGAGTATAACATAAGAGATTGAAGAAATGAGTGGTGTTGGCATCCTTGAAACCTGGTTCACGCTATAACAATTAAATTAAGGATGAAAAAATAATATTTAATGAGTACTTACTTTCTTTTGGTTTTCAGATATCGTGCTATTTAATTGTTGACTTTTGCTATTATTAAAAGCGCTTATATTCATTAAACTTTATAAAAAAATGTTATTCATTGACGAGCGCTTTGTGCTTCTCGGCTAATTGGGACAGGTTATCTAGAGGTTACCTGTCTTTTAAAGCCTCTGTGGAGCTAACGATTTAACTAGAACGAGTTCAGTAGAAGGGGAACTATCTTTCTCCCACCTGCTAGAGGCTACTTTTATCCCCAAATTCTGTGAATAACTGGGCCTCAGATAAAAATAAAAAAAATGATTTTATGTATCAATTTTAAAAAATAGATAACAAAAATTAGTTTAAAATCTCCTCTCCATGTTTTGCTTCCATGTTGATCTTTGGGAACCGTCAGCAATTATTATAATTACACTTTTCTAGAGCCTATTGCATAACCCATCCATCACATCATCAAAGCAGGTATGTGACTCTCAGGCTGATTTCCTGGCTTTAGTTTAGTTCTAAAGGAGGCAGATCGATGGCGCTGCTGTAGGCCGTGTAAGCTAGTCAGAAAGCTCCTCTTGGAATTCCTCTTTGACAGTTTCAGTATCGTATTGTAGAACATGTGTATATCATCACTCTTATGTGCAGAATGCGGACCCAAAAACAAAAAAAGACTTTCTTAATCGAAAATTGGTAGTTACCTATAAACGAACAGGCCGATTAACATTATTTTACTTACCGTTGTCTATCTCTTTGAACCAAATTATAATAACGTTCCTCAAGGGTTCGAATTTGCAGTTTTGATTTGAATTTACAACCAGTAAGTATTTCCGGATGTTAAATATGTTGAAAATGTTATTAATACATAGAAAATTCTTTTACTTAAATAGTAAAATTACACATAATTGTAAGTCACTAATAATCATAAAAGTTTACTTAGCATAAACTATTTTAAAAATATACAATAAAATATGTTATAAAACAGTACGTTACAAGCACTTATGCATTAGTTCCTACAATCCTAAATGGTTCCTGAAATAACTGCCTTGGGTACAAATGAAATAGGATTACCAGCACAAAATGTGGCTAGTTGTTATTCATCTGTGACATTTAGTTTCATTACATTAGTTTTAGCAGAATTCCCTTAAGGTAAATCAGCTATTGAGGTTGTAGCCAAGACGCGATTTTCGAAAAATGCCCATCGAACTTAAGCAGGAGAAGACGAAAATCCGTTAAAGGAGGAGCTCCGTTCAAAACTATATACTTATTCGTCTGTTAACGCTTTAGCGGTCGCAGGATTTATTTATACCAAATTCGATTTTTAACTATTTTATGTAAAATTAAAGATGAAATTCGTTAACGTCTGAAATTGATTAGACACGGTGGGGGATTTCGAAAATTCAAAATATCTCCGTTATTATATGTTGGATTGAAAAATTGTATAAAACCAATCTTATTGTAAATATACGTTCCTATAAATGTTGTTATATACAATGTTCCTAATTCTTGAATATTAAACGAGATTTATAATTTTCTACTTTCTGTAAATCCCCACTCCTACTGATCCGGATGAAATAAAAAAAAACAATTCATTAAAAAGAATAGAATATCTCAAGTGAATAGAATATCAAAGTGTCCTAACTGACAAACGTTCGGACAGAAGACTCAACGATAGCAGAACATTTGTGGCAAACCAACCAACTCATCAAATTTCATCAAGTCCAGATGCTGAACGATACCAGGAAAGATTAGTACGAGGGGCAATAGACCCAGCGGCTATATCCAACCACCTCAACCATTCATAGATTGAAGAAACTTGGGAAGCCTATAAACAAAGAAGATGAAATCACAGAGGAACATATATATATATATATATATATATATATATATATATATATATATATATAATTTTGGAAGGGCCTAATTTTATGCAACTCCTAGGTAAGATCGAGGGGCATTTGAAAATTTGTCAAAACTTGCGCTATGAGTACAACCTCAATAGGTAGTATAAAACTGATTAGACTTCGAGAAATTAATAATCACACAGACGTACAAATATTTTGAAAAATATAATCATGAAGATGACCTTTTTGTCGAAACAAAACTTTAAAGTGAAATGTATTGCTGGAAGGCATTAGCGAGTAGTTACTCTTATTGGAGTTCCTTAAGTACTGGATCCTTCATGAGGGTTTTCACAATGCCACGGTATTAACAGATGCCAGGAGTCTGTAGCCAGGTGAGAATCATATGCCCATTGTTGATTAATTAAGGATTAAGGAAGAGCTGCGTAGAGGTTTGAGAGCTTCTAAGCATATGGAACAAGTAGTAGAAGACTTTCAGCAGAGTTAATTGAATTTGTTTTCTTCTTGAATTAATTTTTAGGAACAAAAATATAAAGATATTTAGCCTAGATTATTTCAAGTAAAGCAATTAACTTGGTTATTTAAATGAAATGTAGCATATATTATTTAATTTTACTCAATAGCTAAAATTATTAATTTTAGCTATTGAGGTTGTACTCATGACACGAGTTTCGAACATTTTTTGTCAAATACCTATCGACGCTACCCAGTAGATAGCAAAAATAAGGTACGTTAAATATATATATATATATATATAATTGTAACCCCTGTCTGTATATTGATTTTTTTCTCGAAACTTCACGATTTTTTTTCGTTTCACTTGTCGTAGACACCAAACTGAATTTTGTTTCCTTGGGTTCTGTTTGTGTATTTATTTGTTTGTTTCTTACCTTTTCACGCATAAACGGCTGAACCGAATTTTATCAAAAGACTAATCCGAACTAAACAAAACTATACAAAAATACAAAAAAAATACAATGGAAATAGTTAATAAATTATAATATAATTAATACAGCATGCCTTCAAATTATATTTCAAATATGTAAGTTAAAAAGTGTACAACTTCATTTCCTAAAATTCAGCCTTAAAAGAATTCGAGTTTCCCACAATAATATGTTGTAGTGCCTCATGTAGTTGAATCCTACAGTGACTTAGTTAAGGCCTGGCGTGTTATCCTTTTTGTATGAATCAAAACTGTAGGCACTTAGAAATTTTTATCTCTGGACTTATTCTAAATTCGTCTTTGATAATAAATTACTTCCATACCCTTCAGTTTATGTTAAATATATTAAAATAATGAGTATCCATGTAAGTATATATATGTGTGTGTGTGTGTGTGTGGACGCATACGGATTAATATCTGCAATTCCTCTGTCAGACCTGGTCATTTAATATGAATATTAATTCAAGAAGGCTAATAAAAAGGTTATAACGCTGACAGGCGGGGAAGTATTCTGCATTTAGTCATGCAACAGAGCAGATCTCGAGAGTAAACATACTGTTCTGGAGAGATGGAATACTGATAATTGCTAGGGTTTCTCCTCATACTGTAGGGGGTGGAGCAAGCTCTCTCACAACTTCTGAAGAGCTAGAGGCGGTAGGCAAATAGACTTTATGATAGAACAGGCTTCTGAGATGGAATCACTATCCTCCTTAATGATAGCAAACCGCCATTGTTCTCCACTATCAATCATAGCTTGATAAAACATTTAAGTAATTAATATTTTAAAAATGGACTGTTAGAAGGCACCTAGCTATGAATAAAAAATTGATTGGAAGCTAATTAAAGTTTACAAATATTTAAATTTTCGTTATTATTTTTTTTTGTTAGCAAATTTTACTAAGTAATATTTTGATAACGGCAAAAAGAATTGTTTTTTTTCTTATATTGGTATAACATTGTGACAACATAAGATAACTCCATACGCATTAGAAATAACAAACAAGGTAATGTTTAATTGAACCCTCTGGTGGATTTTCCAACCGAGAGATTTTCACAAAGAAGTCTGAGCAAGCATTTAGTTTCATTTTTATAGAAGAAGAAAGAAAATTTATTTGGACCAATACATAAGTATTATACACAACGTGTTATTAAAAGATTTGTTTCAAAATTAAGAGATTTTGGTACAACCTCGGACGTAGTCGTCCTTCAGTCATTGCACCTAAATTATAATGAGTAGCTCCACTTGACATCGGAAGGCTGCCATGATATTTCCTCACAAGTTGTTGAAGATGTACTGAAATAGGAGCAACCTCCAATTCCCTGTGAATTTGGCTGTTCCTAACAAACCAGGGAGCATTCGCCGCAATTCGAAGTATTTTGCTCTGGAAGGACTGGAGTCTCTTTTTGTGTGTGTTGCTGATGCCCGGTCAGATTCATTTTTATAAGCGTATTTTTATTTAATTATTCATCAATGAAAGAGTTAAATTGTTTTTGTTTTTTTTTGCTGTTCGTATTGTTTCCTTTTGCACTCTCAAACTTCTTTATTTTATTGATTTTATTGGAATGCACAAACGGTAAATAATTAAGTATTCACTTTATTCATTTGAGAAAAGGATATTGGTACTTGGCGGGACTCGAACTTGAGTATCCAGGTTATCGAGTTCAGAACTCTACCACTTAAGATACAGAAGCTGATCCCAACCAGTGTAAATTTATGAACTCTAAGTTGGTATTTTGCTTTCATTGGTCGGTAAGTTGAAGCTTCAATGATAATTAACCCTCATTTCGCTTTTGAACTATGCCTATATATCACTTTTGTGCTACCGAATAAAACATATAGCCCACTCTCGTTTTTAGTATGAATATTTATATTCATTCAGATCGAATCACCGAACAATGCTCCACATTCAAATATTCATTTGCAAATATATTTCTCAATTATTCGAACATAATTTGCCGTGAATAAATTCTTTATATCATACAGATGAAATATTTTGTAATTATTATGAATACCCAATATGATATGTCATTCTATGAATCTATAGTAGAATTTCTGATGATCTGTAACTGATCCTTCCATACATCTGAAAATGTGAATTATAAATGTCTGTACCACGGACAAATACACAAAACACGTTAAATGGGCAAACATTAATTTTCGTGTACAGCGAAATCATCAATATTATAAACAGAATAATATGCATTCCTATATTGAGGGATACAAAAGGTGGTCAACAGATTTAACCCATTTAAAAGTTGATGTGCTATGTATCTCGAACGTATCTTTCAAACGTCCCCAAATATTGAACTCTTCTATTAGAGACTGAATATATTATTCCATTGTTCCGCGTTTTGGAATCGCTTGTGGTTAACCATTTTTTGGTTTGCTAGTTACTAACCTAATAACTATAGTAGTAATACTAAAATCAATCCTCGTTCCCTATCTAGCCATTTTAAGAAGAGAAAATACTAGAAATGTGATATGTATATCACTTGTATTATACAAACGTATAATTTGAATTTTCTTTGAAATGTGAAAAGATAAAACAAACATAGATAAAAACGATAGATATAACGTCAAAACTTCTTCGTAGAGTGCACTCACTTATATTTTAATTTAAAGGCGTGAAATTCCTTATTTTAACCTTCCTTTAGCACTGAAAATAAAAGTCCGCCACACACACACACACATATATATATATATATATATATATATATATATATATATATATATATATATATATATATATATATATATATATACAGTTTTGAACGGACCTCATTTTCGTCATCTTCTGGGTAGGATCGAGGTACATTTGAAGAAAAATTTCGAAAATCGCGTCATGAGTACGACCTCAATAGCTGATTTCCCTTAAGGGAAATCTGCTAAAATGCCCTCCATGCTGGGCAGCGAAACTAAGCACTGGGGTTGGTCATCTCATCTCAACATCTATTCTACATTTCTTCCGTACTGGGATGTATATGTAAATGAAAATTAGGATATAAGACGGGCATGGGATGTTCATTGACATAATTAGTCAAAGAGTGGTGGTTTAGTGAACGATGAACATAAAACAAACGAATTTCTCCTTTAATATTTGAAATAGAGAAAACATGCATAGGACAACAAAATTTGTAGAAAAATAAATTTATAGTAAAATTGTTATATAACGTTTTAGCAGATTTCCCTTAAGAGAAATCAGCTATTGAGGTCGTACTCATGACACGATTTTCGAAAAATTTCTTCAAATGTCCATCGATTCTACCCAGGAGATGACGAAAATGAGGTCCGTTCAAAAAAAAAATATGTATATCTATCTATGTATATATATATATATATATATATATATATATATATATATATATATATATATATTTCTGTTAACGCTCTACCGGTCGCAATTTTTGTTTGATCGTTACGATACTCGATATTTAACTGTTTTATGTAAAAAGACAATGGCTGACATTGGACCAGAGGGAGGGGGGGGGGTTAGAGGGGGGACTTTCGAAAATTCGAAATATCTCCGTTATGCATCGGATCGAAAAATTGTATATAACCAATCTTATTGCAAATTAAATTAACTATTTCAATATTGACTCAGAACTTTTGATTTTCTCCCTTGATTCGATTTCGGCCATTACTGGAATATAAGCTTTATTAGTTTTACAAGAAACGATTAAATATCAAATATGGTATTGAGTACATAAAAATTATGTTGCCTAGGTCGTAAAGTCTTAATTGATGACGCCACATCCTATATATATACCTGTAACTCACATAATAGAAGCCCAATGAAAGCAATATTCATTGTCTAAGCTTGTAATATGATTTATTTGCGTAATGTTAACGTTAGATGTTTAGGAATGGGGGTTAACTGAAGGCTGAAAACAAAAACAACAACAAATTACTCGCTTGCAATATGTTGGTTCTGTAATATTTTTTAATCCGAATCACAATAACGGTGATATTTCGAATGTTTAATCCCCCCCCCCTAAATTCTATGACCGCTGGTCGGACTGCAGTCGTTGATGAACTTGATCTTTAATTTACAAAACAAATAAAATAATTTATATCACAAATAACGACCACTACAGGTTAACACACACGCTCATATAGAAACCCCAGGTAGAATCCATGTATATTTGAATTCATTTGTGGAAAATTGTTATGAGTAAAATTTCAATAGCTGATTTCCGGCTAAATGTCATTGAAATGACAAGAAAGAAGCAGTCAATGTATTATTTATTTGACTCAATCACGTCAAACAAATTGGAATATGGTCGCATAATTGAGTGGGTGAGGACTGCTTTTGGAGGGCTTCAGTAGCGAGTATCGAGCAGTGTTTTTGCGTATAAGATTGTGAGTGGTTATTGTATAAGACTGGTTGCTGGTTGGGCATGGCAAAGATCAGGATAAGAGGCATTGTAGCCGAGGTCCAGTCACGACGGCCCTCACACGGCACAAAAAGGCTTGGGTTACATATTTAGGGCGAAGGCTGGACTCCAAGGCTGTCTCTCGGCCTACCGCAGCCAGCTCTCCCTCTTCACACGTCGACGCTACCGTCTCTCCCTACATCCCACATCTCATAGTAATATCATTATGCATCGAGTCTCTTTGGGCGGACAGGTAACCAATAAAGGATGTTACTCTACCAGTAATCTTTTAACAGATATTTGTTTCTAACGGTAGTCGCGATGCACTATAATGTGCTTTGGACGTTGTAATTTATTGTTCACTAGTTACGTTGCCCGGCTTCGCGCGGGAAATCATTTGAGGCTGAATGATAATGACATTCTTTTTTGGGCTTTACTTTGTACAATATTTTTACACTTTCCCATCTCAATTCTTGGGATTTACACCCGAGTCCAGCGTTCTGGGAATATGTTAATAATAAAAGTATTTGTTATGTACTTAATTCTACAAAATACACAATATTTTTGTATTACCCGTTTCCAGTGCTTGTATCTTTTTGTATATATAAAATAATCATAGATCTTGCAGAGAGAAAAAGACGTCCAGTTCTTCACAAATTTTTATTTCAGCGCTAAGCACTTTCGAAGACTATTGCTCTCATAGAGAAAGAAGGCAAGTGTAGTCACTTGCATTGGTGCGTAGCATATTCAGTAAAGTATGACATATATTAACGGTGCAGAGTTAATACAATTTTAATAAATTGAATATAACAAAGGAAACCACTTTTGTTATATGCACGTTTGCCGAAAAATGAATGGATTACGAAATATCGCGAATTTATATTTCACACCTCCCTTATAACCCCCACTCCTGTACGTACCACGGAATTTTAATATAGCTTTTAATCAGGGAGGTATTAATAACAATTAAATCACATACGGAGTTTCGTTTAGTTCGGTGGAGTCTTTTGGGCTATATAAAATTGTTGACTCCCACTATAGTTTTAACTCATTTATACTTCGGTATCCGACAAAAGTGTATATAACAAAAATTACTCTAAATAACAAAATAAACAACTGTTGTTATGAGCATATTTGCCGAAAAGCCAATAGGAAACGAAATATCGCTATTTTTAATTTCAGGCCTCCCTTATAACCCCAACTCCTGTTCGTCTCAGAGAATATTAATATAGCCAAAAACCTAACCTGGGTTAGTAGTAATTTGCATACCAAGTTTCATAAAATGCGGTTCAGGCGTTTTCGATTCTATAAAGGACATACAGACAAACATTCTTTTTTATATATATATACTAGCTTAGATACCCGGCTTCGCCCGGGAATTGATTTGAGGCTGAATGGTGATTGTATTTTTTTGGCAAGGCTTTACTTTGCACAATATTTTGACATTTACCCGTCCCAGTGTTTAGGGTTAATACCCGTTGTTGGCATTTGTTAATAATAAAATTAATTTTTTATGTTTGTTTGTTAGATTTTGGGCAAAAAACTTCAGGGTTATCAATGCCCAACACTCTTAATTAATTTTTTATGTAAGTCTTCACTGTCCTCCAAATTGCCATATTTTCCGTCTTCTGTGCATTATGCATAGATTTCCGTTATTAAGGACAAAATATTAACATAGATTTGAATTAATTTTTCCAGGTGAGGTACCTCACAGTTCAAATTGGAATGAATTGTTGAGCATATCAATATTTCTACGCTAATTACTTGCTCCACACATTGTTCCTGGAGAAATGTACAAAACAAAAGTTAATCTAAATAACAAAGTAAACAATTTTTGTTATGTGCATGTTTGTCGAAAAACAAATAGACAATGAAATATCGCGAATTTATATTTCAGGCCTCTCTTATAACCCCCACTCCCGATCTAATCTAAACATTTTAATATTGCTTATAATCATGGAAGAATTAATGCTAATTGACATACCGAGTTTTTTTAAGTTCGGTTTAATCGTTAGTGCCCAATGAAATAGTTGACTCCCGCTTTAGTTTATTGTGTATATCTCGTTTATACTTTGTTAAAAGACAAAAATGAATATCACAAAAGTTACTCTAAAAAACAAAATAAACAACTTTTGTTATGTTCATATTAGCCGAAAAACGAATAGAAAACGAAATACCGCTATTTTTAAATTCAGGCCTCCCTTACAACCCCCACTCCTGCCGGCCCTAGAAATGTTGATATGGCTTGTTATAATGAAAGCGTTAGTGCTAATACACATACCGAGTTTTATTTATTTCGGTTGGGTCTTTTGTCCCAAATAAAATTGTTCACTTCCGCTATAGGTTTTAGCGTATATCTGGTTTATAATTCGGTATACGAAAAAAATGTATATAACAAAAGTTACTCTAAATAACAAAATAAATAACTTTTGTCATGTGCATATTTGCCGAAAAACCAATAGGAAACGAAATATCGCTATTTTTAATTTCTGGCTTCCTTTACAACCCCCACTCCTGCCCGTCCCTAGAAATGTTGCTATGGCTTGTTATAATGAAAGCGTTAGTGCTAATGCATATACCGAGTTTTATTTATTTCGGTTGGGTCTTTTGTCCCAAATAAAATTGTTCACTTCCGCTAGAGGTTTTAGCGTATATCTCGTTTATAATTCGGTATACGAAAAAAGAGTATATAACAAAAGTTACTCTAAATAACAAAATAGACAACTTTTGTTATGTTCATATTTGCCGAAAACCCAATAGGAAACGAAATATCGCTATTTTTAATTTCAGGCCTCCCTTATAACCCACACTCCTGTTTGTTTGAGAAGATATTAATATAGCCTAAAGTCTAAGTTGAGTTATTAGTAATATACATACCAAGTTTCATAAAATTCAGTTCAGCCGTTTATGCGTGAAAAGGTAACAAACAAACAAACAGACACCAAAGAAACAAAATGCAGTTATGGTGTCTATGACATGTGAAACGAAAAGTTATCGTGAAATTTCGCAAAAAAAAATCAATGTACAGACAGAGGTTACAATTTTATATATATATATATATATATATATATATATAGATAAAAACTTTACAAGAGGGGAAAACACCGTAAATATACACAGGGCATAGTACTCCTTCTGCTTTAAATACAATTGGTGTCTGAGATTGGGTCCATATTTAAACAAAATTATCCATTACTCCAGAAAGATTTTAATAACGATACTTTAAGAAAATCCCTAATAGTAACAACAAAATCTATCACGCAGGAGCTTCATAAACACTTCCTAACTAACCAGATAAGTCTTCTTGGTATCGTGGAGACTGAAGAGCCTCATGCAACTTTAAGCTGTCTTATACCTGTCAAAAATAAATTAAGACCAATTGATGCAGATCAATGATACTCTTTTTATAGCATCTGTTTAGACGAAGATATAAACTATTGCCGAAGGCGCTGAATGAAAACCACTCAGGAGCAAGTCCATATTCAGAAATCTATCAGCTTTTGACAAATAGCAACAGACAGTATCTTATGTGGTGTGGGAAGAAGTTCTTCTTCAATTTGCAACTTTGTCATTCTTCATACTTCGTCCTAGGTATTTGTTTGTATCTTGTAAAGCAAACAAAATAAATTATTGTACCATACGTTAAATGTGTAAATAAGAAGTCTAAATTTAATTATGACCTAAAAAATGTGATTAGAAGAAAAAATGGATTATTTGTTGAAAGATTCGTACGTAATGTGGAATGGGGAAGATTATTGTTATTTCGGTAATATTGCAGGCAAAAAAAAAGACTTTTGATAGTGTTGGAATTCAAGTTCAACTGGGACTGTAAATTAGTAGATAGTGAAGAGATATAATATGTTACTCGTTAAATACTCATATTTGGAATTATATGAGGATTTTAGTACATTTAATTTCCTTAATTTTTAATGATTTGATTTCCTTAAGGAAAATCAGCTATTCAGGTTGTACTCCTGACACGATTTTTGAAACATTTCTTCAAATGCTCATCGATCCTCCCCAGGAGATAACGAAAATGAGGTCCGTTCTAAACTATATATATATATATATATATATATATATATATATATATATATGTACACACACACACACACACACACACACACACACACACACACACACACACAAACACACACACACACACACAATATATATATATATATATTTGTCTGTTAACGTCCTAGCATCGTAATTTTTGTTTAATCGTTACCAAGCACGGTATTTAATCGTTTTATGTAAAAAGATAGATCAAGTTCGTTAATGGCTGAAGTGGGAGAGTGGGTTTAGGAGGAGGGAATTTCGAAAATTCAAAATATCTCCGTTAGTATACGTCGGATCAAAAATTTATATGTAACCAATCTTATTGAAAATGTAATGCTTTATGAATGCTGTTATGTACATTCCTGCTCTATCTTGACATTTTCATTTTTTTTAGTTTTCGGTCTTCAGTAAACCCCACTCATACTCATGTCAAATTGACAGTAAGCTGTTATATTATGAATCACATTAATTGAAGCCTAAATACCAAATATCGTTTTCATTGGACATTTACGTTTTGAGGTAAATGCAAATACGTGGCGCACGTGGGAAATCTGCTTAGTTAACGCAGCCCCTGAGTGACTGACTTTTATTTAAAATCAATGACCTTCAGTGATTCTTATTTTGAAAGTACATACTTATGAATGAATTAGATATGATTTTTGAAATACAAAAAGTTTCTGAAAATCACTGAATTTTATAAAAGTGAGACGTAATTAAAGTTTCAAGGAGATGCTGTTGCTTCTTCGCAGAAGTTCTTCACCAACTTGTTGTGACAGCACCCTGTACTAGTTCTGAGGGCGGCATTTTGAGTGCCAAGCTTGTTGAGAGCAATGGATTTGGTATAAGAATATTTTGGCACACACACATATATAATATATAGATACTCGTAGGTAGTACGCGGACACCCCTCCTATCCCTCTACACACAGGGGTTTATATAGTATATACTTCTATTCCAAACCAAACACAACATTTCCACAGAAAGGTGGCAGCTGAGCAAAGTGATGGTCAAGAAAGAAATGAACCCAAACTACGTATTTCACACCGGAAACGTGTTAACAAAACCGTTTTCACGAAAGATTTTGTAAACCTAATTTCAAATCAGGTTACTTGTTAATATTTTTAGATAAAATGACATTTTATTGTGAATTCAACTCCCCCTGTAACCCCTCCATTTCCTCGTCCAACCTTTGGAGCACTGTAAACTCCATATTTTTCTTTCGGAAGCTTAAATATTAAATTTGATATCAACATCTCAATAACAAGCTCACGCCCGAGTACGAACAAACACGCAATCAATTGTTGAATGTATGGGCGTGTGTTTAAGTTCACAAACTATTGGCATTATTGTTTGTGGAACTCATCCACAAGTCATAATTGATATTCCATCTTTGTCAGTCTTTGTGGTTTATTAACAGTTGAATTTTCCAATCGAGTTGAAAAGAAAAAAAAAAGATGAGAATTACTACAGAACTTATTAGGGGTGCTGTAACTTTCCTAATGTTAGTTTTTTGTCGCAAAAAAGTAAACCTTCCGTTCTGAATTGATAACTTTGAGTGTATATCATCATTGCATATGAAGTCAACATTGTGGATAAGCAACAGCAATTGCACTTTACATAGATAAATATATTACTTCAATCAATCGGTAGAAAACATATACCAGCCTCCCGGTATATGTACCAACAAAGCCTTGTTGCTTGCATATGGAGATTTGACGAAGTTGATCAATGGCATGCGCATGCATCTGAGAACTCTTAACTACAGGTATTAGATGGACAACTTTGATTGACTGGTTGGTAGTTTTTGAACTCATTAAAGAGCTGCCCAAGTGGCTTTTGGTTATGAGCATTGGGAGGAATAGGTGGTGGGTTTTGTATGAAGGAGTTGGATAGAAGAGCAATTGGTTGTTGATGACAAGGTAGGACAGATGACGGAAGCCAGGTGTTTCAACCGCCTTCAAGGAGCTGCGACTCGCCACTCCATCTCCTTAATTACCTCCATGGAGGGGAGTCTCCTACTACCTTCCTTACATATTTGAATGTGTTTTTTTAAAAGGTAATTGTGGGTTTTTTTTTAACATTAATGTTTCTTGCCAAAGAATGTGCTAACTCTCGCTTATTGACCAGTTAACCTTCTTGACCCTCTCCATAAGTCCGTTTTCCTGAAAACGTGAATTATTGGTTTGATGCGTTAAAAGAGTGAAACCTGGTTATTCAAGGGTTAAGCGTGAAATCTGTGCAGGATCAACCTCAGTGATCGCAACGAATCCTGAATTTTATTTATATTTCACTTTCTTTGTTTCCAGGAATGAGATTTGTCCCGAGATGCTGGACGGTAGAGGAACCAATTGATCAGGATCAATAAAAAGGCCTTGTCCTCTTCTAGTGTTTTAATTTGAGAAAAGTTCACTTTCAGAGTCAGTGCTCCATTGTCAGTGTCTGATTAGAGAAGAACCAGAACCGCTGAGCGACTGCCCCCGACTCAGGAGTCGCCAGATCTAGTCTACACTTCGCTGATGACGGAGCGCTGAAAGTGAACTGTTCACAAATTAAAACATTAGAAGAGGACAAGGCCTTTTTATTGATCCTGACCTAATAATCATGTGTGGAAATGTATTATTCTACATCATTAAGTCCACTCAAAGATATCTTATTTATTCTTTACGAAGAATTTATCTTTAAATCAACAAGGGACCTTTATACGTCCTAGTCTCGCCTTCTAAAAAATTAAGAAATAAAACATAAAGGCAAATCCATTACTATTGATCAACGGTAAACAAAGTTTCTTCTGAAACACTCTAATATACCTTTGTGAAATCTCTTTTTTTTTCTCTTCAGTTATTAAATTGTCTTATATTTTTACCATTGAATACTAGTTATTAATCCTATAATTAATAATAAATTTTGTATTATGTGATACATATTTAGTAGATATATCTAATAACTAATATTGGTATGTCTAGGTATTTACTTTAAAAAAGTATTGCTGAATCTGTTAATTTGAGTTTCAATCGAATTAAAGTTCACCTTATAATTTCTTTTTTGCCACAAAGTCAAGCGCCACACTTATTTTGTATTAATGAACCGTCATCTTACTGAATGTTTTTTTTTCCTTCAAGAATTTATTCTTGCAAGACGTGCTAACGATGAGCACTTTCAAGGACAACTTATGCTTTGCATACAATGGTTTGTCGGCTCCTTGGATGTAGTCGTCCTAGCTGCCTCTGTTCAGTTGCTTTACTTCGCCTATATTCTTCAAGCTAATAATACTTCATGCATTTAATAAAAGAAATGGAATCATTAGTCATTTTATAGCTCCCATTTATATTATTAGATTTTATTTGGTATTTATAAATTTCTTGTAAGTTAAATATAATATTAATAATAAAATATATAAATAAATGTAAAGTTGAATATAATAATTAATAATATTTTTAATAATGAAGCACACTTGGAGGTATTTTGACATATATTTACAATAAATGTTGACTGCACACAGGATAAATATTAAATAACACTTTGACTTTCTGCTCCATGCAAAAGCGTGAATCGCCAAAATAGCGCTCAAAACAACTATATCTATATATATATAAAATTGTAACCTCTGTCTGTACATTGATTTTTTTCGCGAAATTTCACGATAACTTTTCGTTTCACATGTCATAGACACCATAACTGCATTTTGTTTCTTTGGTGTCTGTTTGTTTGTTTGTTTGTTTATTTGTTTGTTTGTTTATTTGTTTGTTTGTTTGTTTGTTACCTTTTCACGCATAAACGGCTGAACCGAATTTTATGAAACTTGGTATGTATATTACTACTAATCCAACTTAGACTTTAGGCTATAATAATATCCTCTGAGACGAACAGGAGTGGGGGTTATAAGGGAAGCCAGAAATTAAAAATAGCGATATTTCGATTCCTATTGGTTTTTCGGCAAATATGCACATAACAAAAGTTGTTTATTTTGTTATTTAGAGTAACTTTTGTTATATACACTTTCGTCGTATACCGAGTTATAAACGAGATATACGCTAAAACCTATAGAGGAAGTGAACTTTTTTATATGGCACAAAAGAATCAACCAAACTAAATAAAACTCGGTATGCGTATTAGCACTAACGTTTTCATTATAACAAGCCATGCCAACATTTCTAGGGACGGGCAGGAGTGGGGGTTATAAGGGAAGCCAGAAATTAAAAATAGAGATATTTCGTTTCTTATGGGTTTTTCGCCATATATGAACATAACAAAAGTTGTTTATTGTGTAATTTAGAGTAACTTTTGTTATATCCACTTTTGCCGTATACGGAAGTATAAATGAGTTATACTCTAAAAACTATAGCGGGAGTCCACAATTTTATTTGGCACAAAAGACTCAACCGAACTAAACCAAACTCGGTATTTGAATTAGTACTAACGCCTTCCTTATAATAAGCCATACTAACATTTCTAGGGACGGGCAGGAGTGGGGGTTATATGGGAGGCCTGAAATTAAAAATAGCGATATTTCGTTTCCTATTGCTTTTTTAACAAATGTGCACATAACAAAAGTTATTCGTTTTGTTATTTAGAGTAACTTTTGTTATATGCACTTTTGCCGTATACGGTATTATAAATGAGTTATACGCTAAAACCTATAGCGGGAGTCCACAATTTTATTAGGCACAAAAGACTCAACCGAACTAAACCAAAATCGGTATTTGAATTAGCACTAACGCCTTCCTTATAATAAGCCATACTATTTCTAGGGACGGGCAGGAGTGGGAGTTTTAAGGGAGGCCTGAAATTAAAATAGTGATTTCCTATTGGGGTTTCGGCAAATATGCAAATAACAAAAGTTGTTTAATTTGTTATTTAGAGAAATTTTCTCAACACTTCTTTTCAATATTAACTACCAGGTACCTCAAATGAAAAAAATTATTCAAATGTATGTCAATATTTTCTCATTAATAATTCAAATCTAAGCATAATGCACAGGAAACGGGAAATATGACAATATGCAGAACAGTGAAGTCTTGCATAAAAAAATAATTTTATTATTAACAAATCCACATAAACGACGGGTGTTAACCCTAAACACTGGGACGGGTAAATGTCATAATATTGTGCAAAGTAAAGCTTTGCCAAAAATATACCACCAACATTCAGCCCCAAATGAATTCCCGAGCGAAGCCGGGTATCTCAGCTAGTATATATATATATATATATATATATATATATATATATATATATATATATATATAATGTTGTTTACAATAAAAATATATATGCGTGGGCGCGTGCACGTGTGCGTGGTCAAGTCTGGCAGAAGCTGATCTCATTCAGTTTTTTGCAAATTTGGGAATATTGTCTGTCGTTTTGCCTGATAATGGCTTTTTTTTTTAATTAATGAGGTCCTTAAGATATGTTGTATATTTTTGAAGTTTATAAAGTATCACAACTGAAATCTGCATACTAGTAACAGTAGTAACGAGTTTCTAAACCAATTTCACGAGAGCCGAACAGTTACGGAAACGGAAGAACTAACTTTCAGCGTAGTCACGTATAGTACCGACATTTTAAGATCTCATCTCTTCCGTTATCTACACACATTTAATAAAAATGCAAATATCTAGGTTAATATTCAAGATACATTTTTACAACAATAACAATTTTTATAGTATATTTAATTTGCAATAAGATTGGTTCTATACAAGTTTTCGATTCGACTTATAGTAACATAGATATTTCAAATTTTCGATACCCCCCCCACCTCTAAACCCCACCTCCCACTTTACCGATTTCAGCCATTAACGACCTTGTTCCTCCTTTTTACATAAAACGATTAAATGCCGAGTTTGGTAACGATTAAACAAAAATTGCGACCGCTAGAGTGCTAACAGACAAATATATATATATATATATATATATATATATCTATAAAATTGTAACCTCTGTCTGTACATAGATTTTTTTCTCGAAATTTCACGATAACTTTTCGTTTCACATGTCATAGGCACCATAACTGCATTTTGTTTCTTTCGTGTATGTTTGTTTGTTTGTTTGTTACCTTTTCACGCATAAACGGCTGAACCAAATTTTCTGAAACTTGGTATGTATATTACTACTAACCCAACTTAGACTTTAAGCTATATTAATATCCTCTGAGATGAACAGGAGTGGGGTTTATAAGGGAAGCAAGAAATTAAAAATAGCAATATTTCGTTTCCTATTGTTTTTTCGGCAAATATGTACATAACAAAAGTTGTTTATTTTGTTATTTAGAGTAACTTTTGTTATATGCACTTTTTTCGTATACGCTAAAACCTATAGCGGAAATGAACAATTTTATTTGGGACAAAATACCCAACCGAAATAAATAAAACTCGGTATCTGTATTAGCACTAACGCTTTCATTATAATAAGCCATACCAACATTTCTAGGGATGGGCAGGAGTGAGGGTTATAAGGGAAGCCAGAAATTAAAATAGCGATATTTCGTTTCCTATTGGTATTTCGGCAAATATGAACATAACAAAAGTTGTTTATTTTGTTATTGAGAGTAACTTTTGTTATATATGTACTCTGTTTTCGTATACATAAGTATAAATGAGTTATACGCTAAAAACTATAGCGAGAGTCAACAATTTTATTTGGCACAAAAGACTTAACCAAGAGTTAAACAAAACTCGGTATGTGACTTAGCGGTAACTCCTACATGATAATAAGCTGTACCAACATTTCTAGGGGCGAGCAGGAGTGGAAATTCTGAAATTAAAAATAGCAATATTCCGTTTCCTATTGGTTTTTCGGCAGATACGCTCATAACAAAAATTGTTTATTATGTTATTTTGAGTAAATTTTGTTATATTCACTTTTGCCGTATAAGGGAGCAACTATTTTAATGGGCACTAACGGTTGAAGCGAATTTAACAAAACTCGGTACGTGAATTAGCATTAATTCTTCCATGATTATAAGTTATATTAAAATTTATAGGTTCAAACGTGGGGGTTATAAGGGAGGCCTGAAATAAAAATTTGCTACATTTCATTTTCTATTTGTTTTTCGGTTATGATGTATCTGAAACAGTTATCACCATTAAGCTTTGGACCGCCTCAAGGGAAAGGAACTTTAATACATCCATGGTTTGGAACACAGAATACTTTCTACGACTATGAATTATACTGTTCATTACGTTATAAAAAAACCTACATGCACAGGAGACGGGAAATATAATAATATTAGAAGATTGAAGTCTTAAATATCAAATAATTTTATTATTAACAAATCCACAGCATCGACGGGTATAAACCCTAAAAACTGTGACGGGGAAATGTCAAAATATTGTGGAAAATAAAGCCTTTACAAAAAAATAACATCTTTATTCAGCCTAAAATGAATTCCCGGGCGAAGCCGGGTACCTTAGCTAGTATATATATATATATATATATATATATATATATATATATATATATATAGTTTTGAACGGATCTTATGCTCGTCATCTCCTCGGTAGGATCGATGGACCTATGAAGAAAGTTTTCGAAAATCGCGTCATGAGTACGACCTCAATCAATAGCTGATTTCCCTTAAAGGAAATCTGCTAATAGAACATGGATTAGATTAACTATTGTGTTTATGTTATTTGACCCAACTCCAAATAACAGTGATATATGGAATTTTCCTACCTTAACCCTGTTCCTCTTTTTCAAGTAAAATGTCTAACTGCACAAATTGGCAACAAATCGGCTACAGCAGAAACGTCGGTAAAAATACACCACAACTTTAGACCCCTAGAACCTATCTCAACTATGAGACTCAACTAGTAGGCCATCCATGCTGCCAATGTCTTTTTCGAATAATTTTAGTACCATCATCCCGTGCTCAATTTAAATAACATTACCACCGTTATTTGGTTTTAATCATTGAATATAAGTATATCTCTATCCCCTTTTGAAATCAGGGATGTTTAAATGTTAAATAGGTCAGAAATAATGACTTGATGTGCTGAAAAGTGTGTTGTTTATGATGAATTGAATAAGCAGAAGTAATCAGCCAGGAAGAACACAGTGAAGAAAGTGACACTAACGAAGTGGTGCCATATTTCTCAGGTTGGGTTCTGTTTTTGCTGAGCGCTCATCTCCATAGAGGCCAAGGACCTGCCCTGCAATATTGCAAAAACTCGAGCTATGCTTTACAACAGCCTTCGTAACAACCAGTTTTAACTTCTTACGTCTTTCCACTGAAATAGTAGGGATTTCTACACGCTCGGAAGTATGTAACTTCTTATTGTTTTTTACAGCTCGGCGTTCTTACGAACGGGTTTAATGCTTTAGGTATGGGAAAAGGTATGAAACAAAAGGAAAATTTGAAACAATAAGCATGTAAGAATGCATAGAAAAAATTTTTAAAACGTTATTCGTCCGGAGTTTACTGCCTTAGGGGAGTGTCTATTGGACTCCTCACGAAATCACTGAAGTGAGTTTGAGATAGAAAAAAATAACAAGTAGAAATTCAAAATGTAGTTAGTGGCTCAAAAACATGGGAATTGAAATGATGATTATTGGGCGAGAGGAAGATGTTAGCAAAGGAAGTAATTATTAAAGGTATCTCGTGAACTATGATGGAGATAGCAACATGAAATGAACAGCTATCGATAGTACCAGTCGATCATGATAGCGTAAAAAAAAAGAGAACTTCAATGAAGCTCAGTTCGATGAAGTATGAAGGTAACCTAAGATCAAATCTATGTAATGTTATACATTTCATAAGAAAATTTTTTCTCAAGTTCAGATCAGATTTTTCACAAATATTAATTTAAAAAAGCATTGTATAGTTTGACGAAATAGAGAACAGAAGATCGGGAATGAAGGGTTTGGAAAATATGGTTAAACAAGTCGGCGCTTAAGTTGTTTTGTTGAATGATCGTATTTATTAATTATGTGTATGAAAATTCCTGTTCTTATATTATTATATTTTCTTTTGTTAACATTAATTATTTTCATCCCGCCTAAACGTAAAAAAATTACAAAATTCACTTAGTTTTTGATGTTTTGTACGAAGGGTCAATTATGTTGTAAAAATTACGTTTTCAAACGCAGAGAAGGCGTAATAGATTAGTGGGAGAATGCAGAATGCTTATGCCACGAAGACTCAATAACATGTATATATTTTTAATATCTTACTGAATTAAAAAAAAAAAAAAAAGCTCCATCACCTTAGTCAATGCCTAACTCAGTCAATTGTACTGATCTAACACAGTTCATACGGAAACTATCTAAAAATGTTAATAAACAATAAAGTGGAAGAAGACTATTTGAAAAAAAAGAGCAAGGGATAACGATGTCCACCAATATAAATGTTCGTTATTTTTTTATACATGGTACATTATCTAAATGTTAAGTACTTATTATTTGAGAAGCAATCAAATAGATTCCTTGTTACAAGTCGTATAATTTAAATTTGGCAGGGGTTTGTTGGATTTGTGAACCCCGGGCCTACCCTCTAATGGGCTGTCGGCAGAGGATCTCCTACCACGAACTTCGATCAGGGAACTATGATCCAGCTGATTCCTGATGTTAGCAGATTTCCCTTAAAGGAAATCAGCTATTGAGGTCGTCTCATGACGTGATTGTCGACATTTTTCTTCTAATGTTCATCGATCCTACCGAGGAGATAACGAAAATCAGGTCCGTTCAAACTATATATATATATTTATATATATTTGTCTGTTAACGCTCTAGCGGTCGCAATTTTTGTTTGATCGTTACCAAACTCGATATTTAAAAGTTTTTGTAAAAAGACAGATCAAGTTCGTTAATGGCTGAAATCGGATCAGTGGGAGGGGGGGGATTTCGAAATATCTCCGTTACTATACGTCGGATCAAAAAATTGAATAGAATAAATCTTATTGAAAATTAAATGTACTATAATCATTGTTATATGCATTTATTCTCTGTCTTGAGTATTAACCGAGATATGTGCATTTTTAGGCTTTCAGCCTTCAGCAAACCCCCACTTCTACTAATATTGCATAAACAATACACTATTATATAATAAACTACATTATTCGAACCTTAAATATCAAATATTGTATTCAAAATACCTTTATTATACGAGATACATGAAAATATGTCCTGGTGACCCCCCCCCCCACGTCTTAAGGTCTTGGACTACGAAAATTTGATTGATTGAGATAACTGTTATTCTGACTCATAATTATTTACTGTACTAGATATAGTAAATAGTTCTCAATAAAATTGATATGTTATATTCATATATATTTCAGTAATTGTTTTTCTTTCAAGCGCTTCCTGTTGGCAGGTTAGTGAAATTGACATTTCTTATTTCCGTTTGTATTTATTCACTTAATATTCACGGCGTTGTTGTGTTAGCAGTAAGTAGATTTATCTATTACTAAACTTCACGAGGGAAATCTACTTAGTTTACGCAGCCCCTGTGTGACGGACTTTTTTAGTACCCATGTGCCTCGATTCTTTGTTTTCAGTATGTCACAGGGACCACATCTCGTTCTGTGGGAATCCGTTCACCTTGACGCCACAAGCTTCATTTTTCTCAGGTGCTATTGCATGCCTCCATAGTCCAGTGCTTACTTCTTCAGCATGCCCAGGCGGCGATAGGTGAGTTTTTTTTTTATTTTCCTTGAGATCTCGTCCTTTATCACTTTGCTTTTCCCACCCTTCAGTGAAGTTCCTCTCGGGCTAAATGCTTGGGGATGAGTTTCATAACTGAATGGAATGGCCCCTAAAGAGGTGGTATATAGGACACGAAACAAATTGGGCAATATATAATTAGAAAAAAAAGGTGTTTCTTTCGTGATACATTCCATTAAAATATCAAGAAAAGAATATATAAGAGTGCGTGTGTGTGTGTGTGTGTGTGTGTGTGTGTAATGATGATAATGACCTCTCTCGAAGAGAAGAGCAGTCTTGTTCAAAAGAATATTTTGGGTGGTTCACTATCAACACTGCTGGATTGTCTGGGTCTGTTGTAGTGGATTGTCACCGAGAGGAATCTCCTAATGTTTCCCAACAATTAGGTGGTAAAGAGTTGTTTTTTTTAAGCCGTTTAGAAAAATTTGATCTCAGAAGGAGATCATGTAAGAGGATCTTTTGTTAAATACCACAGATAAGATACTTGGGTTCAGCTAAGACTCCAAATATTTAAGTCAAATTAGAGGAGTAGACACAATTTGTCCTTTTAATTGATCTCGAAATACAATATTTAATAAAAATCATCAACTGCAAGAAAGACGCTTGCAATATCAACTAAGGTCAAGCTGTACTAAACATGGTTGTAGGTTTACATTTAATTTAAACAAAGAGCCTCCATTTTGGATTTGTTATGTAACTCATTTGTATATTTAGGTAATGAGCAAGATCGGCCCTATATTACATTACCCCACCCCTCTCTCTTGTGGGGGATAATATAGCTATAACCTTACGAATCAATGTCCTTGTCATTATTCATCCAAAGTATCAGTAGTCTCATCAATCAACTTGAGGAAAGAAGGTTACCGCAGATTAAGCCCTCTCTATGCCCTTTTATACATTGTGATTCTAACGTCAAAAATGAAATATTGTCAATTTTATTCTATTTTAACAGAGCTGATATTTCAATATAGTACTTTGAATGGGAAATATCTTTAATTAAGTTAATTGAAATACATTATGTTATTATAACCTTTTTTTTTTTTAAGAGCTTCTTATATTAGTAAGGGACCGATGGCCATGATGAACTAGAGTCTACTATTGGGCTCTATTCGAAATATTTAACCTTGTCTGCATTGATTAAACCCTTTTTCATATTTGTTTTGCCATAACACAACGAAAAGGAAAATGGAAATTATTTACATTCAAGTGATCATCAAGTATACTGCCTTGTATATCATATATCATCGACCAATTCTATTATAGTTCTATGCTATGAGTTGTGAAATGAACCTAACAAATGGAAAGGCATTAAAAAAATATAAATTGACAAATTTATGGTACCTTTTTTATATTTAGGGGAATTTCCAGTCCACATTTTTATTTAAAGATATTTAATTAAGTTGTATTGGCTTCTTAGTACGTACCTAATTATATTAGAAACATTGCGTGTTTGTATTATTTTCGTTAAAATAGACTGTTTTTCTTACTAATATTATACTTATTTCAGTACTACAATATTATACTTATTGTACTATAAATATTACCAGGAACAATAAAAACGCCGTGTCCTCTACAAATACTTTAATATACGCAGATTGCACTTTGAGAGACCAAGTGGATAATTTTAGTGGAGAAAAACGTACGGCAAATAAAAAGGAATATGCAAGTTTGGCATTTCAGCATTTTCTCTCACACAGAAGGTCTGGTTTTTAAATGGAGGTATTAATTAGTAAAGATCTGGGCAAAAACTACTAAATTTTAACATGAACAAATGCTAGTGACGATTAATAGTGGTACTTAAGTGACTGATGTGTCGACTTCATTGATATTAGACCTGCGTATTAAAGTAGACGTGCTTAATTGCAGACTTTAATTTTCTGTCGTTTTGGAATATTGTGAAAATAAGACCTATTTAACATTACTTATTTAGTCTATAGTGGAAGGTCAACAAAAAATAAAAACTTCAAATGATTGTTGAAATGGTTTTTATTTCCCAACTAGTTTCCCGTTCAAATGACCCTTCTTCAGGATTAGCTCTACAACACAAAGTTACTAAACTAACGGCTACATCTTTCTCTATAACCTTCCACTAGCCGTACCAGTCGGAGAATGGCATACAGAAGAAAGAAAGAAAATTTTATTTGGACCAATACATAAGTATTATACACAAATGGATGTTATTATACAAGATTTGTTACAAAATTAAGAGATTTTGTTACAATTTAGGACGTAGTCGTCCTTCAGTCATTTCACCTAAATTATAATGAGTTTCTCCACTTGACATTGGGAGGCTGCCATGATACTTCCTTACAAGTCGTTGAAGATGTACTGAAATAGGAGCAACCTCCAATTCCCTGTGAATTTGGCTGTTCCTAACAAACCAGGGAGCATTCGCCGCAATTCGAAGTACTTTGCTCTGGAAGGACTGTAGTCTCTTTTTGTGTGTGTTGCTGATGCCCAGCCAGGCATGCGTATTTTAATATAGGGAGTATGAGTGTTTTGTAAAGTAGTGTTGCTTAGGTCAGTTTCAGTGGTGTATTTCTGTTCATTAAAGGGTATATTTGTGTAAGTCGTGTTTGTGCTTGTTGCCGATTAATGTTGATATGATGCCGCCATGTAAGTCGTGTGTCCAAATGTACTCCGAGATAGCGGATGCTCCTTCGGTGTCCAAGGAATGGGGTGATGCCCTATTATCAGTTCAGGAAGATCTTCGTTCTTGAAACGACGAAGAGCAAAAATCTTGGCCTGCGTTTTATCAGGGTTTAACGAAAGCTTCCAGTTCTTGAACCATCTTGAAACCTGGTTGGCTGCTGTTTGGAGGTCGAGTATGGAGGATTTTAGTGATTCGTCTTGAGTGAGGAGGAGTGTGTCGTCTGCGAATGTAGCTAAGACGGAATTTTCCGCCAGCGGGATATCACTACAGTAGAGGATGTAGAGCAAAGGGCTAAGTATAGATCCTTGTGGTACGCCAGCTCTGATATTCCGGTTCGTGCTGAGAGTGTTGTTTACTTTCACTTGAAATGTTCTTTCTTGTAAGAAGGATGCAATAATACTATAGAGGTATGCTGGAGTGTTTGTAATCCTGTGTTTGTGCAGCAATCCTTCGTGCCATACCGAGTCGAAGGCATTTGAAACATCGAGGAAGAGCCCCGTTGTATACTGCTTTTGCTCGAACCCTTTTGTAATGACTTCGGATACCCTTTGGAGTTGTTGGACGGCTGAGTGATGAAATTGAGGGTGAGGGATGAAGTCCGTAAGATGCCTTCTAAGTCTATCATTAAGCAGTCGTTCTAGGAGCTTCCCCGTCGTGTTAAGGGGGCTTATCGGGCGGTAGCTTGCTGGGTTTCCTCGGGGTTTTCCTGGTTTGTTGAAAAATATGACATGAGCGTGTTTCCACTTCTCCGGAAAGTATGCTCGTCTGAGGCAGGCGTTAAAGATGCTTGTGAGGAAAGCAATACATTTGCGGGGAAGCTTCTTCAAGACTGCATTGCTTATTTGATCTTCACCAGGAGATTTCTTGAGGGGAAGCTTGTGAATAAGTGAGGCTATCTGTTTGGGGGATATAAAGTCAATGTCGTGGTTCGTCAGTCTAGTGTGTATGAAGGATTAGGATACTGTTGCGTCTGTTTCTGGGTCAGTATAGTTTGATGTTTGGAATTTATTTTCTAGGTAGTCTGCTAGTAATTTAGATTTGTCCTCGTCGGTTAAGGCTGTAGTGTCTCCATTAGTCAGTGAAGGTATTTCAGTAGTTTGGTTGAGTAGTTATTTAGTCTCTCGCCATAGCAATGGGTCACCTGTATTCATGTTAGACAAGTATGTTTTGTATTTATTGATTCTGTCGTTGTCTAGTTCAAGCCTAATTTTCCGAGATAAATGATCGACCTCACCTTTAATTTCTGGCTCCCTTGTTCGTGGCCACCGCTTGCGAAGAATATTCTTGTTATGAATAAGCTCCAGAATATTTGAGGGCGTAATAGTATGCACCGCCTGGCGTTTGTAGGACGTGGCTTAAGGGTTGAATTTTGAATAGCTGAATAAATATTGTTTGTTAAGTCGAAATCGCTGTGTCTATGACGTGATTGGTTCGGTAAGAATTTGGGATGACGGTTTTGTCGCGCATTTCGGTCTTGAATTTTTGCCAATCAACTGGTCCAGTAATGAGTCTTGTAGGTGGTGGTACTCGTTTTGGTCTTTCCTGGAATGTTATTATTACTGGAAGGTGGTCAGAGTCCAGTTCTGTCAGTGTGTCATGGAATATAGGTGAGTGGAAATTTTGTATTAATGTTATGTCTAGAATGTCAGGTTGATATCGTCTTTGTGTCGGATAAAACGTGGGTTCGTCTGGTGCAGTAATAATGAGTCCTAAGTTTTCGGAAATAGTCGTGAGTTGTGCCCCATTGTTATTTTGTTTTCTACATCCCCAGGAGACATGCTTACTATTGAGGTCCCCTACCAAAATAGTGGGATCACCGGTAAATATTTTTTCGAAATCTGTTTGAATAAGCCTCGTGCCAGGGCGGTTGTAAGCTGATATTATTCTTAGGAAACTGTTATCGTGAAGAACCAACCACACCCCAACAGCCTCGAGATGATCAAGGGTTGGAAGCAATAAATTATGGTGAGAAATGGACTTTTTTACTAATATTGCAACTTCTCCACGTCGTGTTACTTGGTCCGTTCTGTATATATTGTATCTGGGAGTTCGGTATATGTCAGTGTTTATAAGGTGTGTCTCAGTTATGCAAGCGATGTCAATGTCATGTCTATACAAGAAATTGGTTAATACGTTTTGCCTAATCTTTAGGCCGTTGGCATTCCAGTTGAGCATAGAAAGATTTTTTATATTAATCACTGCCATGATTAACTGAGAATAGGTTGGTTAGAAAAGATTTTATTTTAGGGATAAATGGTTTTATTAAACTAAGTAGTATGTCTGTCAATTGATCGTCAGAGTGAGTGGTGGCGTCACTGAGTTTAGGTGTTGTGGTCTGTTGGTGTCGTGGCCTGTTTGTCCAGGCATTCCGTCTAGGGCGGTGTTTCGAAGAATCAGGGTCTGAAGTTGATGTTGATGGTGGTGGTGGTGATGGTGGGGGTGGCGGTGGCTGGCGAGGGGAACTAGGTGTCTTTTTTGGGGACTTATTTTTAGATAGATGAGATGTAAAATTTTTGAATGCTATACAACCCCTTTAGTTTGCTTTGTGGTTTTCACCACAGTTAGCACAATGGGAATCTTTGTCATTTTGGTGGGGAGAAGCGGTGTAATTGTGATCGCCAGAGTATTTACTACACCTGGTGTCTAAGTGGCAATAGTTCTTGGAGTGTCCTACACGAAGGCAATTCGTGCACTGAGACCCCCTTTTGGATTTCCGTCTTGGCTCAACGATCACAACAGCATTGAAAAGGGCTTTTAAATTAAATATTTCTTTGCTCTTAGCATTGTCCGCAAGCTCTACAGCCATGAGTGGGGTCGGGTTTCGCTCTCTATTCAGTAATCTAGTCACTTTGGCAACTGGGTACTGTACAGCAAGTTCGTACATCTTGCTCAGAGATGCTATAAGGGACACCTCTTATGATTACAGACAATTTACTGTCTGCTGGGTTTCGAAATGTGTAATATTTAACATTCGTTTCGTCATAGAATTTGGTCACATTACGGAAGTCGTCAGTCGATGTAAGGGTTACTTTTATTTTTTTGAAGCATTGTTGTAATTTGAAATCAGATTTAGCTATTGTTTTAATATCAGCGAGTATATGTTGGTAGTTATCTGCTTCCAGTAAGAATATAGGTGGTATTTTTAAAGTCTTCGGATTGCGTTCTGTTAAATTATGTTCGGGTAAGTCATTATCAATATCTAATAATGGTGAGAAGCTATTGTTTGTTGTTATGGGTTTGGGTTGATTATTAATAACAGCTGGTTTAAGGCTGTGCCTGTTTCGCTTTGCTTTGGGTTCAATGAAGAGGTTAGATTCATTCTCCGCTGACACGTGCTGTTCTTGAGTTGGTTGAGAGTGGTTAGGCAGCTCTGGGAACTCACTGTAGTAGCTAGAAGTTGTCATGGCAACGTCTTCAGAAACTTCATCGCTGAGGTTAGCTTCGTTAATGATTTTATTACAGGATTTTCTCTTACCTCCTTCGGTACGGCGGTCCGGCTTCATCTTTCTTCTTAAAGAAGGAGATAAACCTCGCCAGATTTCACTATTTTCCGACAAATCCACTATTTATTATACTGAACAAAACAAGATAAATACAGAGCACAAATTTCACTTGTCTATACACTCAGCAGGAACAGCTGATCTCTCGAGAATGGCATGCAAAGTATGGTGGGTCAAGTCAGCTGATTTATGTCAAAACGTCACGAATTTCTAATATTTCAATTATCCATAATAATAAAAGTGTAAAATAATGTTTGTGTGTGCGTGTGATGTATGTGTGTGTGTGTGTGTGTGTGTGTCAACAATTGTATTGGGGATGAGTTTGTATATGTACTCATTAAAGTATTTGTAATATAGGCATATTATGATAATTCATGTTATGTTTTTAGGCTTACATAATAGTTCTAACTATGATTTGGATAAGGGAGTACCTAATCTCTGCCCCCTCCCTTTCTCAATTATTATTTATTTTAATTATAAAATGACTTTGTTATTAATTTCCAATATAAATTTAAACTATAAGAGAATTTCGATTATTTAATTTGTATAATATATTATTTAAACAAAGTCATGCTGAATTCTCACAAACGTGTGATCGCGGAAGTTTTCGGAATCAAACTCTTTAATCGCGGTATATATTATCTTATATCTTCCGATTTGTTGACGTTATTTTTAGGGTATCACTGTTATTTGTTTACCAGGTATATAAATTACTAGAAAACATGTTTTTTTTAATGTTTTAAATAAATAATTTATGTAAAGCAATGTTGATGCTGTAGCGGGGACGGAAGTTGTCAGGAGGCCAACACAGTTAATTGTGGTACACTTATTTCCTGTGAAATGATGGAATTGCGGTCTACCGAAATTTACTATTATGTATATAACTAAGCTCACAATTTAGGAGTGATTTCTGACAGGAAATATGTATATTATAGATAAGATTTAATTATAATAAATGCTATCCATGATTATGATTCGAATTATTCACGGTGTGTCAAACAGTGGAGACATTGACTAGAGACTTATTTTCATTTATTCTTCAACTGAAATTTCTATTCTATAAATCTCTTCCTGACCCTTGCGGGAAAACAATACGCCCAGACGGGAAGTGTAGCCGTACACATTGAAGTCTTGCCAAAAAATAAAAATAAAAATGCCATTCAACCTGTAATGATTTCCCGAGAGAAGCCTAGCTAGTATACAGTATATAGTTATATATATATATATATATATATATATATATATATATATATATAATCTTCATGTTAATATTATTTATTATTATTCATCTCTATTTCTTCTTTTTAGTACTAAATTAGTTAAGTATTTAATGGGTCAAACAGCCAAACAAACAGCCTTATGGTTGTTATTCAATACACCGCTTGAGCTGCTGAAATACTATAGTGATCGGTTGATTGTTAGTGATATTTATTGAATATTACATAATCATCTTTTCCAGAGATATTGCTCCAAATCAAATTAAAAGCAGCTATAATCCAGCATTTTATATTAATGGTATTTTATGACTAATTGAACATTGTCAAATAAACCTTGAGAGCTGTGGCATACTCTATATAGCATTTAAAGCTTGGGTGTGGCTTCGATGAAAGTTTTAGAACCCAGTTTGGACGTCTACTTAAGATCAATGGACCATTACAATCACCGCAAAACTAGCTCCCTCTTCGTCCTAGGCCCTAGTTCTCGCATTTCTGTGTGCCTCACTAACTTCCTGATTGGATTAGCGGCACTGTACTTGAAGTTTGTTCTCGTATCTGTTTCAATCATCCTTTAACTTGGGTTGCCAGTTAACAGCTATTAGAACTTTCTGTACATTTTCTATTCGGATCTAGTGTGATTTTCAATTAAAGAAAGATTTTGAGCAAACAACAATAACTGGCAATTAAATTTGGGGGCTACAATGGCTTACCTGAGATAAAGAAAAACCCTATGCAGTAGAATGCTGTAATTTTATGGGGGGGGGATACTTTGTGTTGTGTATTTGTGTGTTTTATCGAGTTAAAGAGGTAACTAGTGTAAAATTCTAAATACAGAGATACTCATATGTTATGCCAAATGTGGCAAATTTTGCTCTGCTTTACCATAACCGAGGTCACAGTAATTGCTCCATGCCTTCAACCATAAATAAATAGATTAGTATTCCTTGATTTTCCATTCCATTTTGTAAATGGCCTATCTTCTACTCCCGCTTTCAAAATTCCTTTCCTTTGTTAAAGGTGTGTGAGATGAAAGAAAAGGTCTGTTTGAAGTTAATGAAATATATTTATGAAAATAACATTTCTAAAAACTATTTACAAAAATTGACTATTCACGGCCGCACTTTAGACTCTCGCCACTGCATATACATACATAACCACGCTCTATAACAAAAACGTGGTAGCACAATTCGAACCCCGCCCTTCGTCCCGTCCTTAACAACCTCACTGCCCAGATCCGCAACCTTATGAGACAGTGAAAGACGGCGGAGTGGCACGAAGCCCTCAGACAGACACATGGTGACCACCGCAAGCTCTGGCGGTTGGTGAAGACCAGAGTAACCAAAAGGCGATCTGTTCTTCTCCAAACCGGCAGGGGTGTGATGAGCCACACAGACCAGGCTGAGATGTTGGCGGCACATATGACAGCAGCAGATCAGGCTAGAATACGTCAGACTGAGGAGGCGCCTAGGATGGAGAGCGATGATAATTTCATGTTCTCCTCCCCTAGGCAGCTCTCTGCCATCCTGCGCCGGACCAAGGGAGGGATACAATTGGCTACAATGTAGGAGGCACCTGGCCGTGAGGCCTTAATCCAACCTACACCAATCCAACGCTTCATGGTGACTGAGGATTCGCTACGATGGTCAGAAGCGAATCCTATGGAAGGGACAGTCTCCTACTACCCAGCTCTCACACGAGAGAACAGCTCCCACACATGTACCAGTTTACCTCGCCTGTATGTCCTCGTGCTTTGAACACACGACCACTACGTCTATGACCGGCAGTGAAGGCAAGCCTCCACTCCGGACACCACCCAGCCCGTAGTTCACATTGAGTAAGCCGCTAGAACTTACCCAATTAAGGCAGGAGTGATCCCCTGCCCGGAACAGCAAAGCCGACTAAGGACTTACTGTTCCTACGGTTCCCCTACCCAGCAGCTACACAGCGGGGGCTTACTGCTGCCACAGGGGAGGGCCGGCCCCGTGCCGGAAGCCCTCTGGGCTGGACAGGGTGCAGTACGTGTTACGCCGTCAGCTTCCACAGAAGTCCCTCTCCTATCTCAATCACCTCCTAAACTCCTGCCTCCGCCTCCGCCACTTCCCCACCATCTGGAAACACGCAATAGTCGTCTCTCTCCTTAAACCCTCCAAAAATGGATCCTCTCCCGATCACTATCGTCCCACCAGTCTCCTCCCACAAATCTCCAAGATACTAGAGTGTATAATCCTCAGGTATCTTGTAGATTTCTGCAAGGAGAAATCCCTCATCCCGAACGAGCAGTCCGGCTTCCGTTCCCAGCACAGCACCCTTCACCCCCTTGCCCACCTCTACGCTAACACTGCCACCAACCTCCGCAGAAACATCGTCACGGCGATGAGTTCAATAGATTGCACTCAGGCTTTTGACTCCGTCAACAACTCCGAACTCCTCAACACCCTAGGTGGGCATGGCTGCCCCAGTCAACTCCACTAGCCATGCTCCGTTCCTTCCTCGACGGCCGAACCTTCCAAGTGAGGGTCGGCGAATCCCTCTCCACACCACGTCCTCTCAAAGTAGGGGTTCCTCAGGATTCCCCTCTTTCTCCTACTCTCTTCACGGCGTACACCGCAAAGGTAGTGACGGTTTCACAATACTGAGGTAGTCGCGTATGCGGACGACGTGGCTATTGTTAGCACCTCCCTCAACCCATCCCGCGCCCTATCCTTGGCAGAATCCGCCTGCCAATCCATCTCTGACGACCTCCGATCCATTAACATCCGTGTGAACCCCAGGAAAACAGATGCCCTGGTGATCGCATTCAGAAAACGTTCCTCCGTCCCCGACACCTTCCGACTCGACAACATCGACCTACCTGTCTTCCGTACAATACTCTAACTTGGAATTCGACTTGACAGACATCTGACATTCACAGCACACGTAAACGGACGACTAAAACATCTACGAAACAAGTTCAACTCCCTCAACCACCTCCTCCTCTCTCCAGTCCTCAGCCTACTACTCCTTATACTCAAAGGTGTCATTCAACCCGCCCTCCTATATGGTTCTCCCCTTCTCCGATACCTTACCAAAACCTTCCTTACCTCCCTTCAACAGTTCCAAAACGGTATAATCCGTAAAATTTTCCGGCATACCTCCCTCCAACGCGCCACCAACCGGACAATTCATGATACACTCTCCCTGGAACCCATTTCCCGCCGCCATTTCAAATTTTTCGACTCCTTCAACTACGCTGATAATCCTCTCTACCGCTCCATACCCCCTCCTCAACAGCCGGTGAGATGGCACAGGTTGGTCTTGATGAGCCCCTAATCGATCTCACTCGCTGTTACACCCATCCTCATAGTGCCCTAGGATCTGCCAATAATACATAAACAGGGCTAACCCCCTTTCTTCACCCCCTTATTATAGCCCTGTAGTTTAATTTAGGTTAGTTAGGTTTACCTAGTTTTAATTTAGTTTAGTCTTATTTTAGTATAGAGTAGGTTAGTTTGATAGTTGGGCGCCCTTAAAGGGGGTAAGCCTTTAACAACACACAAACGGCTTCTTAAGTTTATTTACTGGCTGTAGCGGCCATCTTTCTTCTTTTTCTTCTTATCTCCTCTCCTTGTATCCCTATCCTTTCTTATTTCGTTTTCTTTTTATCCATCACAACCCACCCGGTATCACCAGCTACCGGGTCACCCACCCTTGTTAGTTCCATCACACCCCGTCACAATCACCATCTCCCTTAAAATGGAACTATAGTTCAGTAGAAGGGGAACTATCCTTTCTTACCCCCGGTGGGCCACACCACCTTATTACCATCAAATATGAAGAAGCTGGGTCTCAGATAAAAAAAAACAAAAACAAAAAACAAATCGGATGCCGTAAATAGAGTCTTCTTAACATCGCTACACTATAACAACGTATAGCAACGAGGTATTCGCGAACACATGACAATTCAAAGTCTAACAACGGTTATTTATCACGTTTCCGAGTACGGCCCCGCTACATCACCTCTTCTCAACGACTGCGTTGAGGAAGCAAACTGGAGGCTCAACCAAACGCTCTCGCTGGATCACCGGGAATGGTGGAGGGTGGTCATCTTTCTTGGCAGAGTCATTGGAAGGTCTAGCTAGCGTAATACCTACCATTTTCGAACCTAAAAAGTTGAATGCTGATATTAGTATGTGTGAGTGTGTGTGTAAAGTGTTTTACAATATCGTTTCAATAAGTAAGAGTATGACAAAAATCAATGAAGCGATCCGAAATCCGCTCCCTTCCTTCCTAATTTCCAAATCCATTCCAAATGGTGGACATTAGTTGAAGTGTCCGTAGGCCATCATCATTCATCACGAGGTACAAATATATGCCAAATTTCTTCAATTAAGGTTCTTTCTTCGCAATGATATAAAATTGGTTGATAAGGACAGATGGACAAAATAAGAGAAATTTAAAGGGCATTATTGCAGATGACTCCTCTTACCTAGGAGAATGTTCGTTTGGATGGCGGGCCAGACAAAATCTGGGATATACAACCATTTGTTTGGGATTTATAACTAGGTTATGACGACTAGATGATGTTTAATCAGGGAAATGGAGTGCAATTCCTGACGTGCTGCTTGAGGCTGTCCTTAACTGTATCATGGCTATGGGTAAGGTTCCGTGTGGACCGCTCAGTGCGCGTGATACGATGATCCTTAAATCAGAGAGTCTAGTTAGCCCTGGCGACTACCGGCTGTTCGCTGTGGCTTCTGTTATTGTCCGTCATTTGCACAAAAATTTGGCATTCAGGTAAGCTTCAATCGTCCAGCATGTTCCGGAACAGAAAGGGTTCCTGAAGGGTATATGGTCATTGATTGAAGCATCACAGAGCCGAGTCGGTTTTCTGTAGGGTACTGTAAGGCTGTTGTTTATTGCCTATGCGGACGACCTCGTTCTTCTAGCATCCTCGTAAGTGGGTAAAAGGGCTTTTATTCGCAAATGGTTGCATCTCCCACCGGATTCCTGTAACGCTTTAACTCATCCTGGTCGTATGAATGGTGGGACTGGTATTCCCTCGTTGACCTCAGTTATACTCTTTCTTAGTGCCAAGCGTTTTGAGAGTCCTTGGCATGTATTGGGAGAGAAGGGAGCTACGCGCGAGTTGAGACAAGTGCTTGGTGGGGGATTGGTGCCACCTGAGAATGCCCGGGATGTGAATGTGGCGTGTATGAATGAGCTGTTGCGAGGGTTGATTGTAAAGATTTGAATGTAGTAAGGTGTCGGCCTCTACTGGATTGACAGGTTCAAGAGAGGCGGAATACTTGGGAAAGCAAGGGACTTCCCGTGGTCTACACATTTGAGAGGATTACCATCAGAGTCCTCAGTAGAACCTGGTTCGTGTGGGCCAAGTACAGCACCTTTCCTGGAGGCTTCAGGGCAGTTGGCAGACCCAGAGAAAGCGTATGATAGACTCGTCATGGCTGATGGTAGGGTCCTGAATCTAGGGTGTAGATATCTCAGGACGGATGATGTGGAGTTACGCATAAGCCTAGAATTTATTTAGTTATGCTTATTTATTCATTTAATTATTTTTCAGTCTATTACCAAGAGTGCACTTTTTTATTTATATTGCAATTGGCTGTTTTGTAATTTTTTTCATTTTATGTATTACGTTTCGTTTGTTTTTATAATTTATGTGATTATGTAGCTTAGATTATATGATGGAGGATTGTTTTTTCTTTCTTTCTTGTTTTTTTTTTTTGTTATCACTATATTTATTCTTAAGTTGCATTACTTGTACTAACTTATGAATGCTTCGGGTTTTCTTTGTTTTTTATAAATTTAACTATTTGATTTGTTCACTCAGTTGCATTTATTTATTTATTTTTAAGTTAAGGCTAAGAATTCTTTTATGGGTGCTATAATATATGTACTCTCTTTTTTTATAATGTCCTTTAGGGACCCCCATGGGTTTAGGGATCCCCTTATTATCGGTGTGTTTTGTAATATAATAGTTTAGAATTTCTTGTTTTGTATTTAAAAACCAAATAAACAATTAAACAAAAAAATGACCCAGGAGAATGTTTGTGGAGACTAGATACTATTTAGAAACAATATAAGGGTAGCTTCATTTCTATAAAAAAAGTACTAAAACGGGAATAATAAACAAATTCAAAGGAAGTAAATATGATGTTAAATAAAGATTTGTCTGCTCGAAGAAATTCAATGAGTTCTCTTAAGAATACAGTGAGAGAGGTTTTCATATTTATATTTAAATTCACGTTTTAATTCATTATTTGTACCACGCGTTTATATATTGCTTTTTTGGCATGGAAAATATAATCGGAACTTATTCTTAAGAAAATTTTCCAGGAATACCTGCACCCAATTTAGCTTTCCAATTCTCATTCCGCAGAAGGCATTCTCATTGAAATTGGTCCCTTACCTTTTCATTCCGAGGCACTGCTCTCCCTTTCCTCTCAGTTCACCTTCTTATTATTCGCCAAGTGATCGAAGGGGGAAGAAAAAATTGTTTTTATAAAAATGAAATATATGTTAATCGATTTAATAATCATTTAATTAATTAGGTTGCTTTAAAATAATAATTTTATAAAGCAAATACTTCAAGAAAGTTGTCCGGGAGAGAGAGAGAGAGAGAGAGAGAGAGAGAGAGAGAGAGAGTAGTAATATCTATGGTTTTTAGTTCACTTATGAATTGAAGGAGGTGTTATGCTGAAGGAAACTGTTCTATAACGCGCTTAGTTCCTAGCTCCAGGCAGCAACTAATATTCCGTGGACTGTGAGGAAGGACTCAATAATACATTCGGAGCCTATAAACAGCCCATAAAGTAGACATTGTGTGCTACCTGTTCCAGCTATAACCTCTAAAAGATCGACTTAATTATGCCGAAACCTTTTGTGTTTCAGTATGGCTTCCACTTCTAGTTTTATTTTCATACATATATTTTTTTACAACTTGAAATCCTTGTTTTTTCTCCTTTCGTTTCTCATCGACCACCCATTTAGGACTGGTTCCAGGTTTTTGTCTGATGTAAACGACCTCGTAATTAACATATCTCAGGATAGGCGTGCACTATCTTTTTATGTGTCTCTGCTCTGTTACGACACTTCTTTGTAGCTATTTAATATGAATCTTATTACCTTTGCTTAAATGGTTTGTTAACTGTTTTACTAGCTAATTTTCTGCATCGTTTTCTTTTCTTTCTTTTTTTTTTTTTATAAAATAACTGACTCTGGATTAAAGGACATTTGATTTCGGTCAGAGGCGGCAGTGCATCTTAGCAATTTTCTACCAAAAAATTGATATGCCACAGAAGAAGTAGCAGCTAGGTTGGAAATATGTGGTGAATGTTTGTACATAAAAAGATTAGTAGCAAGAAAATTTTAATAAATTGGCCCTTTGGATTATTGAGATGAGTGTGTTATATCTGATCAGTCAAAACTCTTAAGCACTTGTTTTAACCCTAGAATGGTAGTGATATTATTTCCCGCTTAATGGTATTGATACGTAAATTTTACGTGTGCAACTGGTAATTGGTGAAATTATTCAAAATTTGTTAATGTTTGTGACTATTTTTTTTATTTTATTAAAACATACACTTATCTTTAACTTATAACTACGTTAATATCTAATAATGTGCACGACATTCCTTTCAGGCGCTTTGTTCGAAACACGTTCCGGAGGTTGTGTGCTCCAATCATATCCATTCTTACCAAGCACAACCCCGCCTTCTACATTTATTGTGACTGATCTGCCAATATTGTGTGGTTGAGAGGTTTTAGGTTTTTTTCCTCTGTGTTTGTTCTCTTTCTTCGATTGCCTTGATGTCTTCTAAAATTTTCTCACTCATCGCTATCTAGCCCACTCTGTGTTGCAATCATTTCCGAAGGCTCAACCTCCTCATCACCTCTCCTATCCATAACCATCTATTTCATAATTGTCATTTTCCCCATCTGAGTCATCTGAGAATTCTTTCAACAAATTTCTGATTTCTTCATCCAATGAATATTTTTTCTCCATTTTTCCGAAACTATAAACAGATTATTTATATTCTTTTTATACATCTTTGACTTTTTTATATTCAAAAATAAAAGTTAAAAACATTAAGAGAAAATAAATTATAATATAAAAAATAAATTGGAAGAAAATAAATTGAGAATAACATTAACCAAGTTATGGCATAAAAACCGGTTATTAGTAGTGATACGTAATTTTACGTGATTAGTAATTTTACGTGCCAAAAAGTTGCGGTTAATGGTATTGATACGTAAATATTACGTGTCGTTTTTATTTCAAAAAATAGTATTGGATGAGTGGTAAGGTTCACTTAGCTGCACTTGGCGGAGGTCAAGTCCGAACTGTCTGGAGGGCACATAGCTGAGGGGTGGGGGTGGTGGGGTCGTTAACGGCCCTTTGATAACAGTTCAAACCAGATCATACGTAATTTTTACGTACACTATCATTCTAGGGTTAATTCGTTTTATTTTAAGAATTTACAAAAAACGGCGTTTAATTTAGTGAAGTAATGACCGTAACACTTCACTGTTATATGGCGGGAGGTCAATGAAGAAGAATAACACTAATAAATAATATTATTATTATATTTCCGAATAAGTTCGCATCCAATTAAAGCCTCATCAAGAGCACAAAACTACACAATGTAATCAGAGCAACTATATTAAGAGGTACGGCCCTTTAGTAGCTAAGTTAGATAAAGACCAACTGAAGTCAATATAGATAGGTAATGCCAGCCGATTACAATGGATACGTTAGAAAGATTATAAAAATCGATGATTCAAAAAGAAGTGTAGTATAAATAATAAATGGAAATATTATTTTTCCATTAGAATTTAAAATAGTAGACTACTCTGCGAATTCTCCAATAAATAAAAAATGCATATATCTGATGTTTAATTTCAATTTTTTAATGACAACCTTTTTTTATTACGTGCATATATTTCCCATATATTTATTTTTCTCCCGTTTTTTCTCTTTATTATATATCTCCTTCTATATTCTTAAGTAATTGAAATCAAAATTATGATTACTATTACAATGATAGCATGGTCCACAAGTAAAGTTTTATTTCCTTTACTATCTACATTTATAATTTGCTGTTAATTCTTTTTAAAAGTAATTGACATAGTTTTACTATACATATCATTTATTAACAGGCATACAATTGGTTATATATACACTTATATAGTATATTTGAAATCCAATTAGTTTTTTAAATGACTGTCAGTATTCTGTTACTATATTTCCTTGATATTTTTACATTTTTTTCTCAGCAACTATGCTTAGAGATTATGTTTCAATAGGTTTTCACGTGAAATTGGTTTCTTTATTTTATGTTTTTGTCTTTTGGTTGGAGTTATTGTTTTTATAAGTCTTTCACAACTTTGTGCGGGTTTCGTCATCATTATTAACAATATACTCAGTATTTTTTCTTTTGTGTCTACAGTTAAAATTTTCTTTGAAAATATCCTTCGGAATATTAACGAACTTTGTTTCGAAAAAAAAGATTTGTTATCTCTTTTATTAATTTGGAAAATTAGTTCATTATTTTTATAGTAGACCGCTTTTTCAACGTTCTTAAACACTTTTTCAACAAAAATCTTCAGGGTTTCTATTTCTTCGAAACATCTGTCGTAATTTATTCTTTATTTCATTACAGTGCTATGGGTTTTGAGTAGAGCGCTTAATGACCGATTGTAGATTAAATTCAACAATAGAACATTATACAGTCTGCTAATTCTATTGCTTTTCTTTTCACATTGTTAATTCATACCCCAATTTAAGTCTGTCCGTATCGCTAATCCTCCCTCTTTGGCTGTTATTCATATTTCGTATTCAGTGTTCATGATAACGACTATATGCCCACTTATTAATTATTATGCCTAAATATTTCGTTTTATGTTCCTCTGCTGGGAACATTTTCTCGGTCTACTGTACAGTTAATACGACGTTACATTATATTCAGAGATAAGAGATACTTGTAGTCTATGACCGATGGAAGTCAAAATTTTCCGTTCTCTCTTAGTCAAAATTTGAATTTGAATGTGATACTGTTTATAGCATTGAGCGCGTTAAGTATATATTTATAAAAATAATGACCAACGGTGATCAATAGAGTGAAACTTGCAAATACCTGTTTTTGGTGTTAATTTCTATGGCGAAAATGTAACATAAATATTATTAACAAGTGGGTGTGTGTTTGTGAATAAAACACCGAAAACCAAACGAGAAAGTTACTATGTAGTCTACTTTCTTGTGTTGATGAAGTGAATTTTTACTTAATTTGGTTCCTTAAAAAGTAATTTTTTAGGTTATTTTTGTAAATGATTATACAATAAAATATAATTGTGCTATGACGTTTTTATATTTTTATACTCTATTATATCTCATAGACAAACGTGATCTACTGTTTTGTTGTTGAATATTCTTTTTCAATATTTTTCTCTTATCTTGATTTTTGATATTGATCACGTACGATGTCCAGTTAAATGTACCTAATGTTTTTCTAGCTTTTAGAAGATTTTTCCTATTTCACAGGCCTGAAACGCAATAAATTACTCCCAAACAATTGAGGCGAAAAAGATAAAAAATAAAAAAGTAAAATGTACCAAAAATATTTAAAAGAACGACATAGAATTTGATAATCAATTGTATGCAAATGTTTAAGAAATTAAAATCTCCTTGATAAGAAGAGTGTAATCTCAGTTGCTGATTTTCTATAAGGGGAACTCTGCAACAAATGTGTTTACAACCACAGTTTATGTTGGTTTTAGTTTTGAAAGAGAAAACGACCAGAGGAGATGAAAATAACAACATTAATCTATAATCTGCGTTTGTAAAATGCATCACATTGCCGGATCTAGCGCTGAGAGCACTTTACTAAAAGCTTAAAATAGACGACCTCTCCTCTAATTTACTCACAGACAAATTCACCCCAAGTGTTTTCCACTAAAGTGCTGGGAAAGGGATATACTTTATATCTAATCAAGCTCTACTAGCCACAATGAAAAATTGCCAATAAACTAAGTGCTTTATCAGTGGAGCTTTAGTAGGAAATATTATGTGGTTAAGTTTCCGTTTCCTTCACATTTCTTAAGCTCTCAGTCACTCTTTATACTTAACTCAAAGAATCAAAGGATGAGTAAGTCTTTTGGTATGAAAAATTATGAGGATACTTTTTAATATTCAGATTTCCAACTTCCATTATTTTTGAAATCATCGATTAATCCTTTAGATCCGAGAAAAACAGACTCATATATTAAATATAAACTTCATGTAATAGATAATATCGAAAATTGACAGTTAGAGAGTAAGCGCTAAGGGTTTGGAAAGAGAACTTCGAGTAGCTACTGAACAGGGGAAGTCTTACAGATATTATGACGTACTATGCTGAGAACATAGATAAAAAGTCCGTCACGCAGGGGCTTCTTAAATTTCTTCATTTGCAGATTTCCTTCGTGAAGCTTAACAAATCCACATACTGGAAATACAACACCACCGTGAATATTAACTGAATAAATACAAACGGTAATAAGAAACCTTTCAGTCAATTTTACACAAACTCATGACGGGAAGCGTCTGAAATGTAAACAAACAGGTTTGCCAACCTCTTAACGGAATGAAAAACAATTACTGAAATATATCAGAATATAACATATTTATTTTATTGAAAACTATTTACTATATCTAGTACTGTAATGTATAATGAACCAGAATATTTTTTATCAATCAATGAAATTTTAGTTGTCCAATAACTTAAGACTGGAGGGGGGGGGGAGCAAGAGAACATATTTTCATTTATCTGGTATAATAAAAGACTCTTGAAAATAATATTTGGTATTTAAACTTCGAATAATGCGGTTTATTATAGATTGTTGGTTACAATACATTGATATTGTTTATGTAACATGAGTGAAATTGGGGGTTTGCTGAGGGCTGAAAAATGCAAATATCTCGGTTAATATTCAAGATAGAGAATAAATATGTACAACAATATTTATAGTACAATTAATTTGAAATAAGATTGGTTTTATACAATTTTTTGATCCGACGTTTAGTAACGGATATATTTTGAATTTTCTAAAATCCTCCCCTCTTAACCCCCCCCCCCAATGGTCCGATTTCAGTCATTAACGAACTTGATCTTTCTTTCTACATAAAACAACTAAATATCGAGTTTGGTAACGATCAAACAAAAATTGCTACCGCTACAGTGTGAACAGACAAATATATATATATATATATATATATATATATATATATATATATATATATATATATATAATTTTGAAGGGATCTCATTTTCGTCATCCGCTGGGTATGATCGACGGACATTTGAAGACATTTTTCCAAAATCGTATCATGAGTACGTCCTCAATAGCTGATTTACCTTGAGGAAAATCTGTTTAACCGCCTTATATAGTATTACATACATAATTATTTATATTATAATTATGTTCTGTGGTAACAATAACCCTAAGAAGCAAGATTATTTATAAGTAACACATTCCAATATCAAATTCTTGCAATACTTCATATTTATGCATCTCTCATTAAGTATTCAAGTATTTACAAATGTCAAGGAGTTGAGAGATATCTAAACCTATATTTGAAATCATTACTAATACATTATAAGAAAAGCATTATCTTTAGCCGAGCAAATGCTCTTAATCGAACTCTTGAAACTTGGTATAAAAAATGAATGAGATATGCAAATAAGAAAAGCTATTCTTCTCCTTGCAAAATATGAAAAGCCCCTCCTCCAGACTTCTTTATGCAACGTGACAGCTGGTCCCTCTATCTGAGAAACGAGATAGAAACTAAAGCAAAAAAGAATCTAATGCCTCCCTTGCTTCAGAAAAAAAATGCTTCTAAGGGTGTGACAGCCTGTTTTAGGGGTGGATGCCCTTGAAGAAGCTTGACTTAACTTTAATTCCATTTTTGATATAGTACCCCTTTCTGGGAGTTTCAGTGGTATAGAACTACTCAGGGTACATAAGAGATTGTCTTCTTATCAGGAAGCGGATTACTAACTCTCTACAACGAAATCACACCATTGCACATGTTATGAAAATCCCACCCGATGGCGTCTATTGTTGTATTTAGCTCATTGTGTGATTTCGCATTTTTCTAAAATGGTTCATCATAGTGTGATGCTAATAAATAGACTAAAAACAAAAATACAAAGTGTTTTGTAAATTCTGTATCAGGAAGGAATAACATACATATGTATGGCGAAGGCCGCAAGGATAAGTACCTGAAATATGAATGTATCCCAACTTAGCTGCAAAGACTTCAGATAGATCCATTTGGTTGACCTCTGTAAGATAAACGTTGTAAATACTACTTACATCCGAAACTTAGCATCTGATACATACCAAACTGAAATTGATTGATGAAATTGATTGAGAGATTGATGAAATTGCCGTTCATCACGTCGGCTCGGCCAAAGCATATTATCTCAAGGGGACATTATTAATGTTAAAAGTTGAACGGGAGGAGATTATCGACATATAATCAGAATTATTTCCTCAGGAAAACAATTTCTATCTTTCTCACTAGAGAGATGGGTTTATATAGAAATTTAATCTCAGGAAAAGCTAAAATATTTAACGACAACTTTAAAGTGCGACATTATACTGTTTACTTTCTTTCAAAAACACAACACTCAATTCAAAGACAAAAGTGAGAATGATGTGGGTTCTAGGACATTAAAACATTGGACAACAAACAAAAGACGTGGACAACCCCACCAAACATGGAACACGGAGAATATTACTTTAACTCATAGTTGCGGGTGATCCTGTATAAATAAATAAAAAATGTCCGAAATATGACTTATATCTGTGTATCTTTGAATTGCCAATAATCCATCAAAAGAAAGATTCCGAAATATTTGATGTACTAAAGTCTATTCTACTGATGTCAGATTGTATTATTACTACTTACGAAGTGACTTCATAGATAAAGAGAATGCACAATAGGAACACCAATTGTCATTGGCATTCTAGGCGAGTGGTTGAAGGAGTAAATTATATGATAAAAAAGAAGAAGGATCTACATTAGAATCAAAAGGTTTGATCAATAAATACCGGATCAGAAGCTATAATCTTGTTATATAAATTATTGCACATAAAATTGAAATCAGTTAATTCTGGATATGTAAGATTTCCGTATTCATGGAACAATTAGTCTCTAAAAGTGGAACCAAAGGATGGAAGGGTTTAGCTATTGGGATGTAAATTCCTTTTGGGAAGAATACATCACTAAGACATGTTAAAAAATCAAATGATTCTGGTTCGAAATTTAGAATAATATAATCGGCCTGCAGTCTCCTATAATGGTAACTATGAAAAGAGTGAAATTATTGGAAAGGCTAGAACTGAATTTTGGAAAGAAACCATTAGACTAATAGGGGAATTGATCGGTGAGATAGTTTTGATTAGTTTTAATGCCTGTGTCTATTGTGGGGATCATCAGATTACATTGTGGTGGAATATATAAAGATTCCTAAGAATTACTACTAAGTTAAAAATATAAGGTCACTGAATGAATTTTATTGATTCTATCAGAATGTCTCTCAGATTAGATAAATGCACATATGTTGAATGAACAATATAAGAAGGCACCAATATCTAAAGTACGCTACGTACGAAAATCAAAGGATAGTAATTTGAACAAATGTTGGTGAATTCAACAACACCTGAAAATAACACAAAAAATACGCAGAAAGGAGCTTACAGACACTTTTACAAAATACTTACCATAGTTACTGAAGGGTTAAAAATAAACCGAGGGGTGGGGTACATAACTACCTACGCCCCAACATTTTGTGGCGGATCCAACACAAACACTGACGCTCTCTACGAAATGGACTGACGCCCCTAGTTTTCAATCTTATACTATTTATCAGACGTCATATAGCTCTCTTCAAGTGTATTACAAAATGAGTGTTCGACATTTTCAAGCAAAAATATCATGAACTCTGAATCGTCAAGTAAGTAATTACATTTTAATTTTTACCTTTCAGAGAATTTTTTTTTTGGGGGGAGGGGATATATTTGTTGAAATTAATGCATCAAAACTAACTTTGATTTCATTTTTAAATTTTTTTCTCCAAACGCCTCCACAATCATTGACTTTTTGTAATCAGTACTCATCTTTCTATGAGGACCAAAATAGACATTTTACCTAGACCCCTCACCGATTTTTTAAATTTTATACAATACTTCTTAAAATTGATATGCAATTAACTTCGTATTTATCTTTTTTGCTGATACCAGTTTTATTTATAAATCAAGGAGTTCATTATACGGAGAAATTAAGCCATCAAATAAGAAAAGCATGATGACCAGTTAGAATTTATAAAATAAGTCATTTTTGCACGTAAAAACTGCACCGAAAATAAATTACCCATACCTTTTCCTGAAAGGTACCAAATCAGAGGATAAATTCCTAAAAAAAATTAAGAATTCTTTATTGTTAAAAAAACTGAAAAAGAATTTAAATGCCTCAGTTATTAAAAGATTACAAAGACTCAGACGTAAAAATTAGATTGTCATAATAATTTGACAGATTAATTTAGTTCACCTACTAAGCTGTGAGGTTTCCCCCTACATATATATATATATACTAGCGGACCCGGCAGACGTTGTCCTGCATTATATATCAAGCGATTAGGATATTAAATTTAATAATATTATGTTTTAAAAAAATCTACTTTTAATAACGCAAAAAACAACATTTGTTATATGCACGTTTGCCAAAAACAAATAGTAAATAAAATATCACTAAAACTTGGTACGCAAAAAGAAAATGAAAAATGAGAGAAGGAAAAGAAGACGTTTTAGTTCTGTGATTATCTGGTAGAATGCGCACTACACGTTCTTAAAAACAAACAGTTGTAGACCAATAAATTAAATAAATAAAAGCCCTCAACAATAATAACGCAAATACATAAATATAAATAAAGAAAAGAAAATAATTGCAACATTCAAATCAAATTAAAATAAATTTGGACAATAAATAACAATGTCTGAAAGTGAAAACCTCTCGCAGCTGAAAACATCTTTATATACATGACATACTTAAACTCTAAGGACGTACATAAGATAAACATATTAACGTTTCATTACATTTCCAATAACCTCGCCCTTCGCCCAAAACAAAATACGGCTATTTTTAATTTCAGGCCTCCCTCACGACCCCCACTCCTGCTCCATCTGCCTGGCCGATCTGCGGCGCTAAACCATCCGGGGCGTCACCCGAACGCGTATTTAAAAATTCAATCAAATCGGTCCATCCGTCTAGGAGGAGTTCAGTGACATACACACGTACGCTAGAATTATATATATAAAGATATATATATATATATATATATATATATATATATATATATATATAAAGATATATATATATATATATATATATATATATATATATATATATATGTATATATATAAAACTCAATAGCTGATTTCTCTTAAAATAAATCTGTTAAAAGTTAACAGTGCTCAATTACAAATTGTCGAATAGAAGTGGTATTTAAGAGAGAAAAGGGGAATAGGCTTCTCAATATAGGTTTTTCATTAGAGCGGGTGTAGATGGCAGCTGAGAGATGCTAGGCATCCAATAGGCTTGTCATTAGGAAGGCCTTCAGGAAACAGTCTGCCTCCAGAACCTCCTCATCCAGTCTCAATTCTCGTTCACTTCTCACCTTTCCCTCCATCCTTCAGCTTTATAATGGTTTTGAAAATAGATTAGCCAGTGCTGAATGCTATCATTCCGGACGGATGCTCTCTTATTTCCTGCAAATCGAGTAATTTGCTGTTCCATCTCTTTCTTCGTTTCTGTTTAATATGATTTCCTAGTTGACTATTTTAGGCACTATTTGTTAACGGGGAAAAAATAAAATTGAGCTTGATTTGAAGGATTCCAAACATAACTTGACATCATTTTTTAAACTAATCTACCACGTTCTTAAAATAAAACTATATTTTTCACCTGGTTGAAGTACAGATTTTCTTCTAAATTTCATCTGCCATCCCGGGACATACCATATTTTTTGAGCATGGCACTTGGAATTTTCGATAGTACAGAGAGCTGTGAGGCTGATGATGTTACCCAAAGAGATAATAAAAACTTTTCAATATAATCACGAGAACAATGAAGAAAATTGCAGGGTATTTAAGTTCTCATTTATTATTACTTTCTGTTGTTAAGTAAATTAAATGTTGAATTCTCAAAATTTGTAGCCTCCCATGAAGAAGAAATGGGTTTGGTTTTTTTTTTTTTTTTTTTTTTCATGAAAGGGTAAAATTCTATAGGGTTCAGAGATATAACTAGGCGTTATAGGTTGCGAACTAAAATAAACGAAGCGATTTTTGTAATTCAAGACATTTCATAATTCAATACCACACAGTTTGTGAGTGAATGCCCTATCTTTCAGCAATGCTCTTTTTTTAACGTACAAAAATATAAGGGGTACATAGTATAATAATAGTAACAACTTCATTGAGGAAAGACTTTATTATTCACGCCTATATTTGGAAACTCCCTTTTCTGTCATCCTACAAAAAATAATATGGTTTCAAACACTTAGTGCTTTTCGAAAAACATAGCAATATAATTCTTTAATATCTTTATCCAAAATAAGGCCTTAATATATAAGAATACTAGTAGCAAATACGAATTGCAGAATGGATCTGCTACAAGAAATTTCTTTAAAATATTTCAATGACTGTTCAAGGCATCCTGAAGTTCATTCTTTAGCTCCTATCATATAACAACTACTCTGGATCATGTGCAGAACAGTAATTTCGTAAACATCAATGGCGTAATAGTAAATAAGTAATAGTCATTTACAAATCTTAAATCATTGTGCACCATGTTTTTGGCTAGAGGAATATAAGATGTCACCTAGAAGCTTTTCTTCAAACTGTAGACTGTTCTAGTCAAATAAATAAATTACAACCATGTATAGTCATCAAACCATGGTTGAAGCAAAGGTTCTCAACAGTACTGCTACTCTTAGACCAAATAACAAAACGGCTGAGGAGATGTAAGGAAATTTTGAGGAAAATCATTTTAGTTCTAAAAGAAAAGAAACAACAGAGGTTTTTCAGTTTGTCTTTTTAATTGGACTGTGCCATTTGACCAATCATATGCTTACATTCGCGATCCCGATATTAACTGTGAATGTGGAACTCCAGAACCTTTTAAGGCTCTGATGGTTCGAGGTACTTACATTTATTGTAACCGTACAGGAGTTCTGCTAAGAGACAAAGTAACCATCTCGAAGGTTATTAACATTTGGGTTCAAGAGCAGATTTTATCAAATTAATTTAACTGAAATTTATTCATTTAGTACTACATTTAGAAACAATATCTAGGCTTTCAGAGACTCCCCCTCTTTTGACTTGAGCAATATTCTTAAAATGTTCTTAAAGATGTTTATAAAATATTTTTTCCGATATTGCAGGCCTGACAATATATTTTTTAGATATTATTAAGCGCATGATATTATCCTTAAAATATTTACATAATGTTAAATTGAAATTATTTTTCTCTATATCTTCAAATTCACTTAAAACAATAATAAAAAACCGTATCTAACTCATATTAAGCCAGAGCGATAATAATATACGCGAAAAGTAGTGAGTGCAGCATTTCATGGTGCCTCTATTTCGTCAACAATTGTGATTAACAAAGATTCACAGGTTTACTGAGCTTTCTAGTGCATTTTGAAGGTTAATTGAAACGTGTTGTAGGCGTACTGCAATATTGCTTTAAACCTGTTAGTTCTCTGTTGGCCCTGTTCTTAGCCAACTAACTAAAACTACATATAACATCTCATTCAGTACAATGCAACTCGCAAAACTAAACCTTTATTTTTCACATATGTTTATACCTTTGTAAGTTAACATCAGCCAACATCTCCTCCACTTAGTCTCCACTCTTCGTCACCCGGACTGTGACGCCGATTCCTGGCCTGCTGACAACCGTCTCTCAACTGGACGAAGAATCTCTCCATTCTTTTCTACGACTAGGCCATAATCCCGTCTGTTGTGATCCAAACCTCTTCCCCCGCCTTCAGTACTTTAAGCGATCTTGCTCTGTATCGCCTGTCAAACTGTTCCTTCATATTCTCTTGCTTATTCTTCTTCACCTTTTCAAGGTTATGCCATCGCTGATCTTTTCTTTCTGCAAATTTGCTTCCCGGATCGCTTTGGCATCCTGCTGCTTCGGGAAATACCACTTTTCATAAACTGCCCTGGAAACTAGTGCCCGGCTAGCCGTTTCTGACTCTGACCTGGAGTCCTTGAGGATGACGGAAATTACATCGTCTGTAGAGACAATCCTCCTGTTTATCCTGATGAAGATTATGGGCCGCAGGCTCGACTGAGGGCCCATCCAGGGGTCTGGGATTAAGCGGTGGTACTCCAATCAGGCGGACGCTGTGTCTAAACTGGTTTTAGTCACTACGGTGCTTCCCCATGCTACTGCTTTTGAGACAGCTTGCTCGACGGCCTTATCCTTGACTCATATTACCTGACGTTGAAAGCGGATCTAGACCGCGGGGCGGCTGTAGCAGGTCTGAGAATCCCTCCTGAAATGTAGGCACTGGCCAAGAGTCTTCCCTGCAACTCCCCAGCCCAATCGCTGGCCAACTCGTCATCGAGCCCACAAATTCAAGCAATCCAAACGACAAAATGGTCGGCTGCCACCGACTAAAGAACTCTTTCCAAGCGTGACATACATATCTTGGTGGACTATTTTTTATATACTTAATTGGGGCTATAAACATACCAGCTAAAGGAATATGATGGTCACCAGTTCCGCTTAATACCTTATCTGCTTCTCTTAATAGAAATAGCCTTGCGTTTTTCTATAGCTTCTTGGAGAATATGAATATATTTGCTCCTGTATCAATGTGAAATGTTATTTCAGCCTTCCCTATTTAAGCAATAATCTTATAAATACGTGTCCCATGCTTTGCAACAAAACCCAAGGGAACCGATATATCCAAGCCGTACTTCTCCACCAGGCCTAGGACTTGTGACATACTGCCTCATTTGCTGGACATTTACTCCCATGGGAATGCACAGACAACCCTTAACTTAATTCTTAGACTCCCCTTAACCTTCCTGTTAACCTGGTCTACCTTTTTCGGGTTGGTTGGCCTTTTGGAGCTACACCAAACAGCCTGTTGCTGAGAATGCACCCTCTTAGCTCGCCTGACCTCCTCCTTGACTCATCCTAGAGTGAGTTTACTCTTGAGGTGCAGCTTCTCAGATAGCTGGACATCGCTCATCCCTTCAATAACCCATTTTTATTTTCAGCTGGTGGTGAGGGTGATGAATCAGGTTAATCCGAAACACTTTTGTGGCTCCTGACATTTTATTTTTACAAACGTTAAGCGTTACAGGACTGGTATTACAGTCCCGAAAGCGCTAATCATTTGTAAAAATAAATTGTCAGAAGCCAAAAAAGTGTTTAGCATTAACCCCAACAATAACCTTATGCATTATCAAAACGTCTCAAAGTGCAACGTCTTAACATTGAGTGCATATCAAATAGGCACTTCCAAACCACTTCCCCTATTCCCTAACGGCACTGAAAACATCGAATCCAATCGAAAATTAAATTTATTTGCCCCAAAAGTAGGCTTCAAATTTCACTTATTACAAGATCATATCAACTTGAACCGTTCGAAAAGTTCTTCAGCTTCTGACCCCATATGATAAATGAGTTGATTTACCTAATATTCGTTGGGCAAAGGGTCAAGGAGGATACCAGCCTTGTACCTGTCTCATCTCCGAAACCGTGCCGGAGGCAGTTCTGGAATCAAAAATTCAATTTTATCCGGTGGTTTCATGTTTCTTATACAACCAGCTGCGAGATCTACTGAACCCATCACCATTTTTCGTTGGCCCTATTCTTAACCATAACTGAAACTACAAATAACAATGCATCCAGTTCAATGCAACTCACAAACCTTTAATTTTCACATATGTTCCTACCCTTATAATTTAGAAAAACTCTAAGAGGTTGGAGATGAGTGTCTCCCAACTTTGACAACTATGTATGGCTTCGAGAACAGAAGATTTACAGCATTAATAGAATCCCATTAAGAACTCCCACAGACAACCTCTTGGCATACAACCGCGCCTTCTCCAAATCTATTAGCGACCATATTGATTCTTGCACTCACTTTTTCCATTGCCATACGAAAGGGTTATTAGGGCATGGTTGACCTATTCTGAAGCCATCTGGTGCTTGCTCATTTTTGGATCAAATCCTCAGCCCAATCTATCCTTTACTATTGAAGCGAGAATATACCTTCTTAGTTGGGTCTCAGGTACTACACATTGTATTCTAACTTTGAACCAAAAATTCCAAATAACTCTGATACTATAAAAACATTTTATAGAATCAATCTTATTGCAAATTTAAGTTTCTATAAATATTGTTCTCCTACATTTTCTTTTGCTAATATTACTACTAGTATATTCTAGCACCTGTACCCTCCCTGTGAGCTCTTTCTCTAGAAGCCAAACTTTTCAAATAAAGGTTGATTTGATAATTAACGTCTTAAAGTAGGATATTCGTACCAAGTGTGGAAACTCATTCGTGTGCATAAGCAAGTTAAAAACGCTTTGAAACAATGTTTGATCCAGAGTATGTTTTGCATTTTCCCTTCCGTGAAGTATTAATTTGTATGGTAAAAAGGGAAAACTTCTAATGCTCCAAATATATAACAGCATAATCAATAAACCCCTCTTCTAAATAGTCTTGAGGGCACAAGAAGGTAATACCCCTGAGTCGGTTCCGGATATTTTGTGATTTTCAAATTATTTTTGAAGTATCACCACAATTTCTCTGCGAATAGAAGAAATCTTTTTTGGCTTATTGGTGATCAAAAAGTATTTGAAATGGTGTGAATAAGCTTGCTGGCGCAGAAGCGCGTGCCCCCTCCTAAGCAAACAACTTATGGTAGCAAGCATATGCTAAGGCTAGCGGAACGAATTGCTTCCCTGGCTGTCAATGCTACATATGGCGATGATTGCATACATTTAGTTTTGGAATATCTGAGCCCCTTTCTTGCCAATTGTATCCTTGGAGTGTGTGTGTGTGTGTGTGTAGTGTGCGTGTGTGGGTGATAGTGAGTGCTAGTGTATGCGGGTTTGAGTAAGATGAGACATTTCAGCTTATAAAGATTTGTTTGGATCAGGGCAGAAGGGGCTCAGGTTAGCCATGTGAGTTAAAGCGTTGACCTTAATCTCACATGGTAAACCCAGAGTGGCGAGTTCGATTCTCGCCTGGGCAAAGGAAATTATTTAGTGGCGAAATTCATTAAATAACATCCTAAGTTCCACCCTGGCTAGAAAAGGATGGTAGGTAACCTGTAGATAACGCATCCCAATTATCCTTGGTTGCAAAAAGTGGACGTTAATAAATAACTATAACTATAACTATCAGGGCAGATTAAGAATGATATCTATTATTAAATTAAATATTTTTTCTATTATAATTATTATATCGAAGAAATTTACGACAGTATAAGAAAATTCAGCTATACTTTTAATCTAAAAGTCCATAAGCTAATTATAATAAATATATATTTTATTCCAGTGTTCAAGTAGTATCAAGTACAATTCTTATACTCAAAGCTATGAATGAATAACTGTATACCGAATTAGATGTTCGGAGTTTCTCTGAGCAACTTATTATTACTTAAAGAAATAATGGCATCTTTTCTTTCAGAAGAGATCACGAAGATTAACCAGTTCTGAAGTAGGATTTTGAAAAGGCTAATCAAATATGGGAACTAAACACTATATAAGTGAAATTATTTAGGGAGCTAACGAATACCAGGTTAATGTTTACTTTGCTTTTACAGACTCTAGTAAACCATTAGATAGCATAAATCATGACATATTATTTAAATTTTTTATTAAAACAAGGAGTAATATAGTGCTTTAGTTTCTTTCTGGGTTAAAGTGGCCAAAACTAAAACGGCTTAAGCTGAAGAAGAATTCCTACTTCAAAATTTTATTATCTCTCATGTAATTTACAAAAATGGATGGTGAAATGGCCTCATAAGTGGAATAGCACGGGATCTCTTTTCATCTAAACCCGGCCTTGACTAGCACATTTGAAAATTGCTGTTAATATGTACGAAGGTTATGGAAAACGATGTCTTGAGTTTGGCCGTCTCTAAGGCTTTCAGTACGAAATCTAGCATGCTCATCTCAACTGTCAAAGAACATAACTGTGGTCCAATGCTTGCTCCGGATATCTGCCTGATATCCTTTCTGTTGAATAGAAAATGTGCGGAGTTGAGTGAAGAGTCCAATAATCTGATTTCATTTTTGGCCGGTTTTGGAAGTAAAAATTTCCCGCTTATGCCACCAACGAGATTTACGTGAAGAGGGATTTTCAATAGGTACTTAATCCTGAAGAAGACACTCTTAGAAATAAAAATCCCAATGTGGGGCCCGTGAGTACAGCGAATACAAGACAAGTATGAATTTATCGGATGGAGTAACATCCATGGGGGTCCATTCTCATTCACCATCATGACTAACGAAATGTTGGTAGAAAATACCAAGAAATGGAAGACCTCGATAGTCATTATTATCATATGAAGTATGTGTAATAGTTTCATTATATGAACGAATTATACTAACTGGAGACGCAGACTGAAAAATTTAAAAAAAAAGCTAAATTTCCAATAGTGGTTCTTCAATTCAAAGTGATGTATCGTTCGTCTAGGCAACTCATTTCTTGTGATTCTTTAATATGAATCTTAACGGCATTTTAACAATGATAATGATGACTGTGTCGTTATAAGTTAATCGAATATTGAGAAGAAGTAGTATTTTTCATAAGATGTCATAAATAAGTAACCATTAATTCCTGTTTACATTCTGTAAAGTGTATACGATTATTTGAAATTGCCTATTCTGAAAATGTCTATGAATTTCTGAAAATTGGTATGAATTACATATTTACAACTACTATAAAAAATAAAAGGCAAATTTGAAGAAAGAATGTGAAAAAAAAAGTTAAGAATGAAAATGCAGAGCCATTCTTGGAGGCTTTTTAATCCAGGTGGCTGTCCTGTTGAATGGTTAGTACCTCGGCTATTGTGCCCTTCTCTACGGTCTTTACCTTTTGAATAAGGCTGGAAGAAGTCATTGTACTCTGGTGCAGCTGTCGTATCCGGCAAGGAGCAACGCCACTTCTCAGAACCATAAAACATTGCTACTGCACCATCATGTTTGACTTACTTCTAACATCTTATTAAATACCTGGAGAAATTAAAAAAAAATAAAATACAATAAGACATACTGGCAGGTATCATTAAACTTTTGCTGTTGATTTGTTATTTTCACATGAACTCGCTCACAAAAAACCAACAAACAAATGAATGCATATACAAGAAAACAAAAAGAACTACGGATTAGTGGCCCCAAAGCCGTAGGGCTAGAATCTATTATACAGCCGAGCACCTGATGGCACGTTAGTGCCGATAGGCTGTGTGCTTTAATAAAGAAATTGGTGGGAAGACTTATTGTTATTAAGACCTGTTTCCCAGATCTGCACTCCCACATCCAGCAACATACGAATAATATATATATATATATATATATATATATATATATATATATATATATATATACTAGCTCAGATACCCGGCTTCGCTCGGGAATTCACTTGAGGCTGAATGGTGATGGTATATTTTTGGCAAGGCTTTACTTTTCACGACATTTAGCCGTCCCAGTGTTTAGGGTTAACACCCGTCATTTCTGTGGATTTGTTAATAATGAAATTAATTTTTTATGTAAGACTTCACTGTCCTGCATATTGTCATATTTCCCGTTTCCTGTGTATTATGCATAGATTTGAATTATTAAGGAGAAAATATTGACATACATTTGAATTAATTTTTTAAGGTGAGGTACCTGGTAGTTCATATTGAAATGAAGTGTTGAGGAAATTTCTCTAAATAACAAAATAAACAACTTTTTTTATGTGCATATTTGGTGAAACCCCAATAGGAAATCACTATTATTAATTTCAGGCCTCCCTTATAACCCCCACTCCTGCCCGTCCCTAGAAATGTTAGTATGGCTTATTATAAGGAAGGCGTTAGTACTAATTCACATACCGAGTTTGGTTTAGTTCGGTTGAGTCTTTTGTGCCAAATAAAATAGATGACCCCCGCTATAGGTTTTAGCGTATATCTCGTTTATAATTCGGTATAAGAAAAAAGTGTATATAACAAAAGTTACTCTAAATAAACAACTTTTGTTATGTTCATATTTGCCGAAAAAAACAATAGGAAACGGAATATCGCTATTTTTAATTTCTGGCTTCCCTTATAACCCCCACTCCTATTCGTCCCAGAGAATATTAATATAGCCTAAAGTCTAAGTTGGGTTAGTAGTAATATACATACCAAGTTTCATAAAATTCGGTTCAGCTGTTTATGCGTGAAAAGGTAACAAACAAACAAATAAACAAACAAACAAACAAACAGACACCAAAGAAACAAAATGCAGTTATGGTGTCTATGACATGTGAAACGAAAAGTTATCGTGAAATTTCGCGAAAAAAATCAATGTACAGACAGAGGTTACAAATTTATATATATATATATATATATATATATATATATATATATATTACCTGCCACAAATTATAGAATTTATTCGTAGTCTTTTCAGTTCTTTTTGTCCAAACAAATTATAAATTTGGCGGGACTCGAACTCTGCACTCTATGTTTATCATGTGAGATTTTATTTTTTTAACTCTTCTTACCTATCTTAATACCTTTCTTCTCTAATAATAGTAGTGATGAGCAATCTCGTGGTTTTGGGTATGTTTTAGCGATAAAATGCTTCTTTTCTGGGAGTTATCGGATGATTTTGATTTTTTTAATTATATTATGATTTTTCATAAAAAAGGAAAGCAATGTACCAGTAGAATAGTGAAGGCTTCACAATTTTTCTTTAGCCTTGTGAGCTATCGTGTTAGTCTTAATACTTAAAGTTGAGGTTTCTATTCCCACCTGCCCATTAGTATTTTATTCAAGAGATAATATCCTTAGTCCAACATTCGTTAAGCTAAGAGTCGACTTGAGACAAAATCTCGAGATTGGTCCCAGGTTCTTGTCCATTTGAGATCTCTTGCGATCTCGAGACTGATGCGGGAGATTCAACGGAGACTTTATTCTCGAGACCAAGACATTTGCGTGTCGACTTGAGACACATCTTGCAGTATTCTGTGTGACACCAAGAAAGAGAGTTATATTGCAGTTTGATTGTTTGTGGTTATAAGCATTTTTATTTTGCAAAATGGATTCGCGTCAGGCCCTAGCTTTTTTTAATTGAATATAAGATTGCACAAAAACGGAAAATTAAAAATAAAAAAAAAAAGTGCTGGGTAAGGAAATGGGTCATCGAATTAATTTGGGAGTCGGTTCAACACTCATTAATGAGTTGCTGTTGGAGGATGCACATCAGTTTCAAAATTTTATTCGGATGTCTGCAGTGCAATTCGAACAACTATGATTAAGTAAAACATCAGATTATCAAGCAAGATACAAAATTGCGTGATGCGATTCCTGTTCATGACAGATTAATGGCCACAAATCACAATTGAATTTTTTCGCCATTTCTTCATATTCACTAATTTTCAAATCTCCATTCCTGTATAATTTGTGTTTAATATTCCACAAAAATTCCTTTTCCTCATAAATATTAATCAAATTGAAAACTTCTTTGTCTGTCCACTGCCGTAGACTCATTTTACCAAATGCTATAAACACAGAAGAATAAATTTTGGGAAAAAACACCCTCTTTGATATCAATCTCCTAAGCATGTCTCAGACTGAAGTCTCAGTTGTTCCAACATTGCCGGAAGACTTCAGACTAGAGGCCGAGAGCAGGAATGAGCCTGTGACAAATCTTGTCTCAGAGACTAGTACTCTCCGCTCTCCGAGCCAGACCCAGATACATTTGAGAGTCAAGTCTCGATACTATTTTGTCTCAAGTGGACGCTTAGCTTTAGAAAAGAGTGTTATCTAGTAGATAACATATCCTGAAGCTTAAAATGAGCACCTCTCTACAGCTTACAACCCATGACTTTTTGAAATGCAGTTTTCTCGACACTTATTGTACTGGTTATGGTCGTTGGATTAATAATACTTCCTTAAATATGTGTCAGAAGTCTCTTCTCATTGTAAGCATTTGTGTGCGAATTGGGTGAATACTAGTCATGTAGATGTGAATAAATGCATAACGAGGAATGGCGAGATTTTCAGATGTTGCAACTAATTCCTTTCAATATGTGTTGAGTAATTAGTTTCCGGTGCTTTTCATTATTTGAGAAACATTTCAAAACAACATCATCCCATTCCTACATCCTAATAGTTGGGGTATAGCACTGCTTAATATGTACTTTACAATGAGCGCGTAGAAACTAGCAGAATATATTTAAGTTTATTGTGAACAAAAATTATATAGATAGATATAAGTGAATAAGATATTGAGATATCTTTATAAAATTATTTTTTATATTTGAAATTACAATAAGAGTACCACCTTGTACTTTCGTTCCATATTTCAAGGCGATGGAATTAGAATCGTGACATGCCAATGTAGAGTAGCTAACATAACGAAACCACAAAATAGGATGGTACTATCAGCTGCAGTGCAACAACAAAACGCATCCTTCAAAAAACATTTAGAGTTTCTTCAATGACACTAGTTGGAGATTAAGCATGCAGGTAGATGCCGAGGGAGCTGAAGAAAGGGGGACAATGATGAACGAGACAATTACTGGAAGGGATGGTCCTGCTGGAATGAGACTGGGATTGGCCTGGAGGGTTGTTTCCTATTCCTATGAAGCGCATAGCCCCCACTGGTGCAATTGCACGCTCCCTAAGGAATGGAGTCTCTGCTTAATGTACCATTCATGATTAAACTTTGACCTGCCTCTCTCCAAAAGTAATCAAAGTTACTTTCCTAATAAAACAAATAAGACATTACTGTCTCAGATATTTAGGACCGAAATTCGTTATACAAGTTTTTAGATAGCCCAATACTGTTAAAAAAAAAAAAAAAAAAAAAAAAAAAAAAAAAAAAAAAAAAAAAAAAAAACCCAGATTCATTTGGGTTTCTTGGACGTTTGGTTTATGATACTGAAATACCCCTAGCTTATCGCCAAATTAATCTTTGAAAAACAAGACATGGTAGAGCAGGGTTTAGTGAAGCTTCATTTTAAATTTTTCATAGTACATCCAAAACCTTTCTAACATCACAAAGAGAAAAGTCAAAATTAATCAATAAATTATTTCTTTTACTAAAAATAAAACATCATTTAGACGTGTACACTTAGACTTCCACGGTCCTTGTCTTTAGAACTATTAAGGTCTTGACCGGGTATTGACCGTGTCTTCATGATGTTAGCCGACGTTTCGCTAGACATGCCTCTAGCTTCCTCAGGGCTTTCTCTGAGACTGAAGAGTTCTATTCCTTCTATATATTGGTGTCTTGTCCGGTCGTCTTGGGCGGAGTCTTCCCTTCCAGGTGGTGTCTTCGGATACTTGGTCCGGTGCCGGCGAACTAGTGACTTCTTTTAGTTAGTCGGACGATTCTTTCTTGGTCGAATTACTGGTTTCCAAAGCTTACTCAGTCTCTAGCGATCTTCTCTGTTTATGTTGCTTGGACACTTTGCTATTTCTACTGCTTCTCAGACTATTCTTTCTTGGTAGTGGTTAACTTTCGCCAATACTTTTACCTTATCAAACTTTATCTGGTGGTTCGTTTCCCAGAAATGTTCAGCTATTGCTGAGTCTTTTTCACACTCTTTATACCACCCCTGGTGCTTATCAACCTCACAGTCTGGCCTATGTATTCTGTACCACAGGAACAAGGTATGCTGTATATCCCAGGGCATTTTGTACGGAGTCTGTCTTTGCTGTTTGGTGTCCTATTTTTCTATCCGTGCTGAATGTTGTAGCTATTTCATGATTCTTTAGTACTCTCAAAATTCTCTCTGTTGTCCCTTTGACAAAGGGTGTTACAGCTGTACGTTTCTGTTCTTTTTCACTTTGTATCTTCTTCTTGTTCTTCTTCTTTAACAGCCGTTTGATCTCATCCTTCTCATAGCCATTTTTTCTCAGAGCTGACATGAGATGCCTTTTCTCCTTGGGCAAGTTTTGTGGCTCGGATATTCTTTCCGCTCTAGAGACCAGTGTACGAATGATTCCACTCTTCTGTGCTGGGTGGTGATGCGAGGTGGCATGTAAGTATCTATTGGTGTGTGTAGATTTCCTGTATACTGAATGGCCCAACTGTCCATTTGCCTTTCTCTCAACTAAAACATCTAGAAATGGTATCTTTCGGTCCTTTTCTAGTTCCATTGTAAATTGGATGTTTGGATGAATAGAGTTGAGGTGGTTAAGAAACTCGTCCACAGTGTCCTCTCCATGTGGCCATATAACAAATGTATCATCCACAAATCTGCGCCACATCTTTGGTTTCGTGGTGTTTCAATTGCAGTCCTTTCGAACTTCTCCATGTACATATCTGCAGCATTTGGGCTCAATGGTGACCCTATGCTCGCACCATCCATTTGCTGATAGAATACGCCATTGAATAGGAAATAAGTAGATTTTAGGCAAATGCTCGCTAGACTGGTTTCCTCTTCTGTCAATACTTCTTTCATCTACTTTCAATACTTCTTTCATGACTTGCTGGTCAGTTTTGATGTCAAATCGCTTTTCACTAAAATTCCTGTCAATGAAACAGTGGCATTAAGGAGAGAAGTGCTGACAGAAGAGGAAACCAGTCTAGCGAGCATTTGCCTAAAATCTACTTATTTCCTGTTCAATGTTCAGTGTTTGATATATTCGTGTTACTTTTTTATATTTTTCTTTTGAATTTGTGTTTTTGTTCACGAGTTTAGTCGTTTAGCAGCAAACGCTCCACAATAAATAAATACGTATTTCAATTTTATATTAAATGTTAATTACCTACCTTAGCACAAAAATACGGCGGGTTATCTCATTTCTGACCTCAGCTAAGTATGAAGAATCCGTTTGTTTTTTTAATCATATGTTTATCTCAAAGTTTTAAACTGTTTGCTTTTCTTTATATGATTTTATTTATTGCTTTTTCAAAGTGGTGTATAATTGAATTAGTTAAATTTAATAATTAACCTTCTACACGATTGCATAATTATTATTGGCTGGTACATTGGGATATCTAATAAACATGGGCGTGTTAATTAGCAAGGACTGGTGTTCAAGGTAGCTTCACAAGATGGACAGTTCAATTAATTAGCACCTATTGCCTTTGGATTGCTCAAAGGAACCTCCCGATACATTACACTGATTGAATTGGCAACCCTGAGCCAAATCAAACCAGTTCTACCAATTTTGTAACACTATTCAATTTCCTTTCTCACGGGGGGGGGGGGGCAGCAGTGAAAATGTAACGCATAAATATGTTATGTATTTTACGCATGTTTTAAGGGCCCATACTCCACGACGAAAACCCGAGTAATCTCACAATTTGGACCGTTGTTAATAAATAATACAAATAATGAGCTTCCTTCCTCACAACTACCACATGCGTATGCTACAGAAATTGTGTTTTGTTTCAATTATATATTCCTATTCAAACCTAAACAATCGGAATGTCTAAATATTCCACAATTTAAGGGAAAAATTATTAACATTCTAATGAGTTTGCATAATACATAAATCTGATATTCACGGGACCGAACAAGGGAATAAGTGGGTGACAAGGACTTGTAGTGGTTTTCCGTTGCCTTCTGCATCAGACCATCCAGCCATAAAGGTATCATGAGGAAACCTCCATTCACACCAGTAAAGGCATGAATACAGGAAATTCGATTTAACACCAAAAAATGACTTATGATCTGTGAATAAAAAAGTGAAGTGAGAGGACAGGGCGAAGATAACCTATAACCCTCCCAGCAGCTAGTGTCCTTCTTAGAGCAATCATATTAAGTCTGAAAATGTCTTTTTGTTATAATTCGCCATTATCTATTAATGTTTACTTATTTAAAAAAGTCGCCAATCATGGAACCCAGAGGCAATCTTCTGACTGTAACATACTGACCCTGCCAGTCTCACATTTTCAAATACTATATGCAACATTAAATAATGTTGGTCATTAAATAAATGGCAAAATTGTTAGTGTAGAACAGCAGAAAATCGTCTGCAAGACATAAAGTCTTGTAAAAGTGAGTGGCCATCCATCAGACGTGATAATAGGCGAGACGAAGTTGTGCTAACGAGATTCAGGATTGGACACTCACATTTAACGCACTCATACCTCATGACAAGAACAGAAAACCTCATTGCAGAAAATGCCATGAACCATTAACCAATACTGACTAACTGCAGAAACATTGAATATTTAGAGACTCCACATAAGATGTACGAAATTCATACAGAAAGGAGCCCACATGTCGACAATTTACTAAATAACCTTTAAAAATTGAAAAAGTTTCTTTATAAATAACAAAAAAGATTGCCAAGCAGAGTTTCTTAAATTAAGCAGATTTCCCACTTTATGGTATAACACAATTTGTGATCTCCGCTCGCTACATTTACATACTTATTTCTATGTACAAAAAAAAAAAAACTCCGATGAGTAACCAACTCATTCGTTCTAGAGGCTGAAATCAAGAAAGCGCGGATAAATCGCGTAATACTTGAGTTAAGAGAAAAGTTATAGAACATCAATAGTTTAAAGAGATTGGTTCAATAACATTTTACGCTCCAACTCATAATAACGGAGGTATATTTTGAATTTTCGAATCCCTCCCCCTCTAAACCCCCAATATTCCAGGTCCGACTTCAACCAATAACAAAAATGGCCTTTAGTGTTCACTAAAACGACTAAATATCGAGTATGGTATTGATAAAGTAAACATTTTTAAACGAAAACGTACAGTCTTAATTTATGACCTCATCAAGCAACGAATGAGTTTGTATCTAGTATAATAAAGGTCTCTTGGAAACAATATTTGGTATTTACGCTTAGAACAAAGTGGTTCATGGTATAACAGCTTATTGCTAATATGACATCCCCAGGAGTTGTGTTTAGTGAAGGAAGAAAACCAAAAAGTCCAAATATCTCGGGTAAAATTCATATTAGAGAAAACATATACATATCAATATTTATAGACAATTACATTTGCAATAAGATTGCTTATATACAATTTTTCGATCCGACGTACAGTAACGGAGATACTAAGAATTTTCGAACTCTCTTTTGTTGAATAAAACGATTATAAATCGAGTTTAGTCAAGATAAGACAAAATTTGCGACCACTAGAGCGGTAACAGACAAATATATAGATTGATATATCTATGTGTGTATATATATGTATATGTGTGTATATATATATGTATATATATATATATATATATATATATATATATATATATATATATATATAATTTTGAATGGACCACAATTTCGTCATCTAGTAGGTAGGATCGATGGACATTTGAAGACATTTTTCGAAAATCTCGTCATGAGTACCACCTCAAAAGCTGATAGTTATGAGTGTGCTTGCAGAAAAAAAAAAAAGAAACGAATCATCGAAATTGTTCATTTAGGCCTCCCACACAACTTCAACTCATGTTCGTCTATAAGAGCATTAGTATAGCCTAAAATCCAATTCGGGCTCTGTAATACATTTACCAAGGACCATCATATAGGCTCTGTTGTTTGTACGTCAAAGAGGACACCAAGTGAAAAATTGTTGATACCGTTATAATTTCATGTGAATCGAAAGTGTTTCGAGAAAATGTCAATGTACAGAGAGATTATACAATTTTATATTTATCCAGATAACCTTAAATCTTCAAATATTTGTTGATTCTAGATTAATAATATTAGGGGTAGACCTAGACGAACCAGCATTGCTCTGTTACAGTTTATGGATTAACTACTTGGCTAATTATGAACAGATTAGCGATGAATATACCAAAAAGAAGTACGGGGTGTACAGAAAGTTCTAAGCCTGGTGTACTTATGATACCTCAGCTGTCAAGGTTGTTTTGGAAGGTTTTGACAACAATTTTTTTTTTTGACCGGGTTACAGATGTTGGAAAAAGCGGTGGAATAAGTGCGTTGCTGTTGAGGGGGACTATATTGAAAAATAAAAATATGTAAGTTGAAATCAGGCTTAGAACTTTCTGTACTCCCGGTATAACGCATTTCAGCAAACTCTGGTACTACTATTGTATACTAAGGTGATTCTAATGTGTCAATAGGAAATCATTTCAATTGAAAGCAGTATACATCTACGTTCAATATACCGTATTAAAAACTGTCATGGAACTTAATTTATAATTCTTTTTTAAGATAAAAATAAGTTCTTTACAAATCTTCTGTATCTCTGATGGGTACGGAGTTATTTCCATTTTTTTATTTTCTCTCCTTCTAATCTCCCTCTTTCCTCCAACATGGTCGATTTGATTCAAAAGGTGAATGTAGCAGCAGTCCTAAAATATGAAATTTAAACATTCTAAGGGCAGACGTTTTTGAGTCGTGTGTACGTGCGTTCGCAACCCTGCTGAACCAGTTAAAATGAGAACATGGAGGGGGTGCCAAAATGAGTAATTCTTTAGAAATATGAATACAATTCTTCCTTTATTGGTAGAAGGAAGTAATATTAATGTTTGATTGTCCTTTTTGATTGATTGAAATTGAGTAAGAAAACTCAAACACTCATATTACTTACAAGTTTAAATATCTACATTTATGAAGAGATACGTACTTATGTCTAAATAATTACAGTAATGAAACTCATTGAAGTAACTCCATGACAACAAAACATTGGACTTTTAAAAACATTACTTATATTGATAAATTAAGGCAAAACAAGCTCACTGGATTGGCAAAGTTTACTCCCATTTCAGGTAATTAAATCCTGATATTGTTGTTTCGCTCTTTTAATTTAAAAGACCAGAGAGTATAAAAAAAAGAACTTCTTTAACTTCTAAGGAAAACTTATTACCCGAAATTGAATGCAAAAAAGAACAAATTTAGATGTCTCTAATATTTTTCTTTAATTAAGGTTTCAGAGAGAAAATTGCCAAGAAATAGAATATTACTTTTGAGCAAACTCGTTATTATTGATTTTCATCTATATTAATTTGGGACGCAAAATGTCTTTATTGACCAAAGCAATTGTGGAACTGGCAATATATTAATACAGAGATAATTAAGCGAAGTTCGGAAGCGAAAAATTTCAATACCGTTCCTTTTTTAAGGGAAACGTCTTTCAACCATAACATATTTTACTTCGGAGCGCTTCGTGTGGGCTTTCAAAAAATGTAGTATAGGCGGTTTCTATTATTTTTATATGCGTCAGCTTCTATTGAAAATGTTGTTAACAATATGATCTAAAAGTTTTGTGAATAGATCTGCAGAGGTCAATAATAAAGGACATCAAAGTATGTTCGTGAACTGCTTTATTTAAAACAAGGACTTTTTACATGATAAATAACAGTTTCTTATCATTAAAGATTATAAACAGTTTTCTACACTACCTTTCACTTAGAGAATTTATTCCAGAAATTACAACTGACCGAAATAGCGACGAGTAAACCCCTCAACAAATACTAATATTTGGTTTGTAAGCTTCAAATAAGGTGGACGATGATACAACAGGTTATTGTTAATATGGCCTGAGTAGGAGTGGAGCTTTACTGTAGGTTGAAAACTAAAAAAAAAACAAAAAACAAATATCCTATTTAATATTCTAGATATAGAAGAAATGTATGTAACAATATTTATAGAAAATTAAATTCCTAATAATACCCCAAAAGTCCGATTTCTGTCGTTAACGAACATGCTATTTAATTTGCTTGAATGTTTTAAATATATAGCTTGGTATTGCTGCCACTAGAGTGTCAACAGAGAAATATATATATATATATATATATATATATATATATATATATATATATATATATATATATATATATATATATATATATGTACATATACCCATTAAGGGAAATCTGCTAATTACAAAATCCGATTAAGGCAATCTCATTCCTTCTTCATAGTTTAGGACTGCAAAGTAATTTCAAACATAATGCGTTCTTTGGACTTTTCCTATGGAACCCATATTAACGATTATATTTATATTGCAAGAGAATAGTAAACATTAGTATTATTGAAGGTACAGAATGTCATACTGCTGTTTGTTCGTTTAAAAAAAAAAAAATCATTATGAAAGGGGGGAAAAAAAAGGACGATTATATATTTTGTTGTACCATGGGATAGCTGTCTCAGAAAAATGAAAATTCATGGAAATCTGTAGAACCGCTTTTATGTGAATCAAGATAAAAGAGACAATAATTTCACTTTTGTTGGTTCTGTTCACAGAATGACCTGAAACATAAAACAAATATGTCCCCACCGAAATGAATTTCATTGAAAGCTTACGTGATTTATTTATACAGATTGCTACAACAAGAAAGGGTTATAAGACAATAATCTACAACTAAATCATTTTAATTTGGAATATTAGAACTAATGTATATGAACGTATGTATATGTATATGTACAAGCACATGACCGAGAAACATTTGCTCTCTGCTTCAGAATGGACTAACTCTGTCAAACGTAATATAAATTACGCCCCATTGCGTGGTGTTCCGGGAGTAGTCTTGAAATCAGCGGATGTTGGACCCCTCTGTCGAAGGTGTGGCAGGGAGACCGAAACACCGGCCCATGTGGTCGGGAATTGTCCACATAACATGTTGCTGATCACGAGGCGACATCACCGGGTGAAGCATGCTATCATGGAGCTCCTGAAAACAAAGAATTTTACATGCTTTGAAGAGGTGTACGCCGTCGATGACGCAGGGTCAACGAGGTACGCGGACATCATTGCCTTCAAGGAGAATTGTAAATTTGCCTACATTCTGGACCCAACGATAGGGTACGAGAGCAACGACCCTGCTGAAGCGGAGAAGATCCACCAGGAAAAGAAGAATATTTACGAAAAATGTACTAAATTTTACTCGGAAAAATTCAGGGAATCATTTGGGGAGCGAGATTTTCTGGTGATAGGCTTGTGGTTTGGTGCCTGAGGAACGGTCCCTGAACGTACACAGACATTTTTTGACGAAGTGGGTATAAAGAAGAACGTTCTGCAAACCTTGGTCGAGGGTATCATTATTGATACTTTAGGGATTATTTCCCACCATATATTTTAATTTTAGCTGTGACCAGTGATCTTATTATAGATCGACGGATCATATTATTACAATAATGATGTTTCTAATTTATATATAGTGTTATACATTCACCTTTTAGGTTGTTATCTGTGCTAATTTTGTTAATATTTTAGTTATTGAACAGACTAAATACAATATGTATTGTTTTAATGTTGTCCTAGGGATTGACTTCAGGTGCTGTGTGCTTTAGCATCTCAATGTAATTGAGCAGCCGCACAAACTGCATTTTACAATAAAGTGATTCTCTGGTAACAGTGACAATTGTTTTTATCATTCTATTATTTTGAGTACACCTCATCTGAAAACTTACTAAATATCTCTAAAATAGGCGGGTTAACCAGGGGCTCAGGTTAGCCATGTGAGTTAAAGCGTTGACCTTAATCTCACATGGTAAACCACGAGTTCAATTCTCACCTGGGCAAAGGAAATTATTTAGTGACGGAATTCATTAAATAACATCCTAAATCCCACCCTGGCTAGAAAAGGGTGGTAACCTGTAGATAACCCGTCCCAATTATCCTTAGTTGCAAAACGTGGACGTTAATAAAAAATAATAATAATAATTTAAAATAGCCGGGTATGGTGGATCAGATGATTTCTATACAATCAACAATTTTACATTTTCAATCTGTCTCAACGTGTCTCTAGAGCTGGTGACTGTTAAGTCAATTAGGTTATGTGATATTGTACTCTTATTGAAGCTTTTTATAAAATGAAACATGCAGAGTTTTGGAGAAACGTCGTGAAAATAATTTGGTGATATTTACTTAAGACTTTCTGCCTCAATCCAGAATTTAATGGGACTTAACCACAAATTTATATAACGATTTTTTTTTTAAAAGTATGGATCTATTTATTTTGAACTTTCTTAATCTTTATAACTACCATCAACGTAGTGGATGAACAGAAAACAAATCATTTTAGGTCAGGGTTCGGGATATATGCGTAAAATTTGGAAAAGTTAAAAAGTTCAAATCAAACTCAAATAAAAATAATAGCAAGAAGCGTATAGGCAGCCATTATTGTGTTTGTCTGTCTATATATATATATATATATATATATATATATATATACATATGATACATACATATGAAAAGTATTTAGTGGAAGAGGTTCATCCCTCAACTAGTATACGAGTAGATAGAGTTAGTATTAAGTTAACTAAAATTCCACGTTGGGGACAGAAGAAAAATAATAAATAGAATGTAATGCAAGTGGTCTTTCAATAAATTTGGATTAAAACTAAGGCTTCTTGCTTATTCCTGTTCTCTTTATTCTAGTCGTCCATCTACTGTTATTTTATAACGTTTACTATTCTTAAAAGCGTATACACCTTGACGCGAGCAATACTGGGTATAATGTGTTTTGAACGAAAGTACATATTGTTGACAGTAATATGTTGCCTAATTCCACCAATCTACTGCCACCGTTCCATTTCTCTATCAGCCTGAAGGAGATTTTTCTAAACACGAAGCAAGTCAAAGCGAACAAGTCTGTGTTAGATTGTGAGAGGAAACAGAGGCAGGTACTAGTTGAAGTGCAGCTGGCTGGTGGACAAAGCCGAGACCTGTAGACCAGCTACAATAGATACAGCTGGCACGCGATATCTTCAGTTGCCTACAGCTACTTCTTCTCTATTGTGAAATAGTAGTACGTCTTCCTTCTTAGTCCTTCTCAATCAAATAGGTAGAGAAAATGAAATATTTGAGAAACAAATGTAGTTGAATCACGTGAATAGTTTTTGTTGGAAGTGGCTTTGATAATAATGTACCTAATAGCTTCAAGTCCATAAAAAAATTATAAGCTATCGATGACTATTTGGACGGAAGGTGGAAAGGAGGAAGTAGCAAATTAAGACTGGGCTCTTGGAGTGGGAATGCTGACACTCTCAGGACATCGGGATAGAGATTAGTCTGATCTGCCAGTATGAATATAACCTTATAATTAGTGGTTCTAGGAGGAACATTCACAACACGAGGTTTATAATACAACATATCTGGCATTTATTACTGGTATACAACTATACCTTTGACCGGCTCTGCAGAATCAGACTATTTGGAAGATTCTGCAATACTGCTCTGGGTATATGCCTCTAGAATATATCAGTCTGGCCTAGATGTTCGTTGAAGTATAATGATACAATGTTGTCTCATGGATGTTGGATAATTTGAATCATAACCAAGAGGTTGGAAAGTGAAGAAAATGTATCTGACTTTTCATTTCAGTCATTGAAATTGTTTGCCTCAAGTTGACAATATGGTTTCGAAGACAACCTTAATGGGTAGGATGCTGTTCTTCTCCATGCGAGCTACATATTTGTTCCATCGGTCTCCTCGTCACATTCCACATGGTCCTGGAACTGCGACCAAACCAGACCATCAGTATTGGGGATGTGTAACCTGAGGAAGGCTAACGAAAATTTGCACCGTTAAACGTGGCGAGGAGACGCTGGGGCAAAATAGCCGGCGTGGAGGGAAGAATATGCTACCCAGTGAAGTAGTCTACGAAACTGTATTGTGAAATTGAGTAATGGAATTTCAATGACTAAACTGAGAAGTTAGACATTTCATAGGAAATATATGAAAAATCACCTGATTATTAAATTATTTATTTTAATTACTTTTACTCCTTCCAATAAAGGGGAATTTACCTGACATTAAAACATTGCTCGATAAGTGTTGAAAAAAAAATTCTAACATGGGTATTGACTTGGGACGTTTGGATGGTTTTTATCAGTAGTTACGAGTAATAATTAACAACTAGCTCAAGCCAGCAACAGGGCTACGCCTTCTTAACCCCCGTTCGAAAGTTATGCTTTCGGCATTGCCAAGTGGTGCAGCGATCCCTTTAGGACCTCCATGCGACGAATAAGGCTTCTCCTTCGTAATTACTGAGTTTTAATTATGTATTTTGCAGATCCGTTATTCTTATCGTAACATCTGCGGCGTTTATGGGTAAAAAATAAAAATGCTCCCCTTTCAGTTAGGAATGAATGAATTTCGTATGTTATATCATTGAAAAAAAAAGAAAGAAAAAAAAACGAAATTTGATTTATCTATCTCACAAAAAATGTATGAATAAGTGAACTATTTTCAAGAAAACCTTTATAAAAAGAAAAGAAATTGTGAGAAAATTGTATAAAATAATCAACCATTTATGAAATGGAAAGAGAGGAGTTTTAGGAGTCCATTTTGGAAGGTTCATATAGGGTATTGGAGAGGGTTACGGGAAATCGTCTCGGGTTCGCTCGAATTGAAAATGACGCTTCGAAATGAAAAAAAAAAAAATACGATAGAATAGGCATTTCATGGTGAAACAGAATACTTTCAAGTTCGATCGTCACTTGTTTGTCGATTGTTACCAGACGGCGGTTATTCCAGTTTAAGATACCGAACGAACAGGGATGCATGGTAGAGATTTTCCCCGAATCGGTAAGCGATACTCCAAAACGTCAAAGAAATAATCTTATTTAATGTGTCGAGGTGGAGGTTCGAAATAACAAATTTCGTAAGGATTTATCTTGCCGGGAGTTAGAGGTATCTGAAATTCGACAATTTTTCAAAGTAAAAAGCGACTAGAAGTAACAAATCCGAAAATGTACAGCTAAACAATTTTCAAAAAAATCGGTGGCTTTCAATATTAGAATAAGGATAAATAAAAATAATTTTAAATTCCAATTCATATAACTAAAATGAATATAAACTTGTAATATATTGTAAATTAAGCAGTTTAGGCTTATTTTTATATAATATTTACTCGGAGAGAAACCAGTCAGACTGATGCTGTAAGGTGTTTTTTGGCTGGTGACACCCAGTCTTCATATATTGTTGGGTGGTATATGAGGGCCTCTTAAAAAGTAGAAGAAAAAAATCTTTGTGTTCTTTTAAAGAGATGGTGCAATGACCTCCTCCGGTTTCAAAGGACCTTCGTCCACGTAATTGTACGTCCATTCAATGAACACGCATTCATTAATCATTAACCACCGTGTTATTTATTATCGGCTTCAAAAACATGTAGGTAATACCTTTGTGAGTAATGAATAAATAATAGTATAATTACTTTCAGTAGGGAATTATACAAATAAATGAACGGAGTACATGGTTAGTGAACGCTACGGTCGGCAGCTGTAATACTTCAATTAATGAAATAATTAACCGATTTGAAATAGCCTTTATCATTGTAAATACTCTCTGATTGACGTTCATTCCAAAATAATTGATATTCTCGAAATATCGTGTCCGTTTCAATCGATTCTACTAGTAGAAAGCATTTCACTTTCATGGAAAGCAAATATTTAACTGTATTAGATAAACACGAAATCTGTTAAGGTTGATCTGTTTATAAAGGAGTCATTTCCTTGATTAAAAAGTAAGAATTACTTTTACATGAAGATTTAGGCAACGTGAAAACGTGTATTTTATACTATAAAAGCAGTTCCTTAATTCATTCGAAACTGACATTTTATTTTTTAATTTTAAATACTAACACTATAGTTTGTTCTAAGTTGTGTTCTCAAATATATGTTGTGTGCTTCGTCATAGTCGCTGATCAAGTCTATCTTGTAACTTTTGAATATACATTAGGGATCTGCTTCGACGAAATGGTAATAAAAACCTAATATTTTAAACTAAAATGTTTATGTTTTTTTATGTGGCCTATACGAAATCAACTGTCCTTTTGGACTATATGTTAGAATAGCATAATTTCTGGTTTGATTCCCACGTGGGAAATAGGACTGATTTTGTTTCTTGGTATTTAATCCGTCTCTATTAGCCTTAGACATTAAACAACTATTTTTAGCAAATGTCTAGGGAAATCGGTCTAGGAATTACAATTTGATTACTATTAACGGATCATTTACAGTGTAAGCTAATACAATCAATATATTTCGACTGGAAAATATGATTATTATAATCCATTAACTGATGATGAGAGCTAAATAAAATAGCCTAAATGAACCAATATATATACTAGGTGGTCCACGGGAAACGGACGGTTTTGAATCGCACACTACTTGGCGGCGGCTGATGGAGGGGGAAACGCGCCGTCAAGGTCACTCGACTCCCCACCGCCTGCCATTCAGTCGCCATTATGCTGCTGTGGACGAAAGACCATTGCGTGCTTGCATACGACACATTTATAAAAAGTGGTGAATCAGTAGTTGTAACTCAACGATGTTTCAGGCGTTATTTTCATATCGGACTCCATGGTGAAATACTGATTAGGAATACCCTTCGTTCGCCTGATCTATCCATGTGCGATTACTTTCTTTGGGGTCACCTTAAGGCTCATGTCTACAAAGAAAAGCCACGCACTCTGGAAGCACTGAAGACGGCAATACGAAACCAAATCGCTTTAATCAATGACGAGCTATTAAGAAGAGTGGACGTCAATTTTCAAGAAAGACTTAAAATGTGTGTTCGTGAAAATGGCCACCATTTAAGTGATGTTATTTTTTAAAAAATAAAGTAATGTATTTTTTAAAAATGGCATAAATTCAGCTTTATTTTTGTGTAAATAAAATGTGTCTGTCTTCAAAACTAACAGAGTTATTTCTATTTTAAAACCGTCCGTTTCCCGTGGACCACCCTGTATATAATGAAACGTTCTATTCCAAGCTTATATAAATGATATTTATTCCGGATGTGCACAGTAGGCCTGTTTACCTCTACAATACGTTACACGTACATATTGTAAAGTAAAACAGGCCTATTGTGTACACCCAGACTAATTCATTCCTCTACCTCCCATCTTCCACAGAAGAGATATTTTTTTCATTGAACTTTTACTATGTAATATATACTCAAATATGTGAGGTCATGAATTACCATTTTAAGTTCTGCATTACTTTTTTTTTTATCAACGGCATACTCGATATTTTACTTTTTTTATTGTTGCAAAAATAAGGATTATATCTGCTAATTACTGAAATTGGATATTGTGAAGGAGGGTTTAGAGTTTAAGTTAAGTTTATGTAAGTTGAAGATTCTTGATATCTCAGTTACTTTGAATGCGAATGACCTAACTCACAATGCTAACCTGGGGCAAATATAAGACACTAATAATGCCTGAGAGAGAGAAGTAAGTGCTCCCGAAATAAGAAACAGGAAAGCGATGTAGTAATGAGGGAAGCGTGCTGTAGAGATATGTTAGTGAGTCCCTGATCGGGATTCTGTAGGCTGGTTGTGGGGTTAAAAACTTGCTAATCCGAGGCCAGCAAATGGCCAGGGCGGAAAGAGGACGTGAGCAGCATAGAGTTGGCCACCCCTTTACCTCGCAACCCTTGCCCCGGCCAAAGTGGAAAAGAAAATAGAAATATGTGAGATTTTCTCTTTCTCCAACAACCCTCCTAAGCTTTCTAAACGCTTGTATGGATTTCCTCTGCTATTTTTCTGACCCTTGTTACTACCCGGGCTCAGAAGGCTTTCCTACAAATCCTTATTGCTACTTTTCTTTTTCTGGTACCACGCTCATTAATAATTAACTGAAATCATTATCTTATTGTAAACCTTTTTTTTTTCTTAAAAAGAATTATAGGAATAAATATCATTGATACAGTGATTAGCAACTAGTGAAATCCAATGTCCTTTCTCTATGTTTTTTATTAGAGCGAGATACACATCTGATATCCAGTAATTCCATTGAATGCAGAAACATATGAATTTTGTTTTACAATGGTCTTAGTGGCAGAATTCATTAAATAAAATCCCGTCCTAATTAGCCATAGTAGCAAAAAGTGGACGTTAATAAATAATTAATTATAGGTTAGGAAGTGATTGAATGTGCATTAGCGAGATGAGAGTTGTGAAGTTCTGGTTTTTCTAGGGAGCCTAGCACGTTCGAATAGCTTGTAACCTATGTTGACGGAACTTCAGAATGGTCCCTCTCTGATGGAGATCATTTTTGCACAACCACTGCTTTACAATGTATAATAACTAATAATAACATTAAGATGATAACTAAACGATAAAAATATGCGTTGTACCACATCTTACGAATACTCTCATGGTAAATAATAATGCAATCTACGATCTTAAAGCAGATCATTGCGGTTGCAGCTACCCCAAGCCTACTTTCCATATTTTCAGTCGTTCAACCAGGATTTATGCTTGCTTTGAGCTGTCATTTTTTCTAAATATTGAGATGACCGTGATGAAATGTAATGAGTCACTGGTTTGACTTTTTAACATTGGTCTTTGTTGTTCTGATTAATTCTGTCCTCATACCTCTTTTTTACACTTCTGGCTACATGTCCATAATCCAATATACATACAACCATACATGCACACTGACTTCTTTTGAGAAGTATAATTAATAGTTTGCTTTGAAAAAGGTAATATAATTTTTCGAAACATTGGCAAAACTATTGGAAATATTTTTCGGAGACTAACAACAAAACCACGTCTAGAAATTTTGATTTACCCCAAGGCCCCCAGCTGAATAATGTTGATGCCAACATATGATATATTAACAGGTTAACTGTCAGCTATTTACATGGATTATTACATAGAAGAGGTCTATTGAAATAGGCTGTATATTCTCATGTTGAATCACAAATTTTGACCTGGCTTGTGAGTGTCCCATTACCTGACCGAAATATTTTGGAGCGTAATATGACATTATTTATATATACTGAATTAAATATTTTCAATTTGAGAGGAAATGTCTTCTGACACTTCGTATTTTCAGTCTCAGAAACAATAGTTTTGTAGCGGAGACGCACGTACTCGTGAGTCGTTCGCTATCAAATATGATAACCACGCGGTATAAAAAATACCAGATGGTTTTAAAATATGTTCAGTTAGTAAAAATAGTTATCCGGATTGCGAGTGCAAAGTTAGAAATGCGAAAGAAAATATCTAGTGTCTCGTGCTAACTGTGACTGAGTTGTGGCTATTCAAACTGGACCATAGTGAATAGTGAAACTACTAGATTTGTTACCTGTAAATATTTTATGCCAAGAAGTTTTTATTGTTTTTAATATACAACTTGAAAAGTGCACAGAACTATTTATTTCACCCCACTCAGGCCACTAAAGTTTCATTCAACGCATTAATGTACAGTTTTTCTGTCAAATGCAATGAACTCAGGTGCTACAAAGTAGCTGAAAACCTTTCTCCAAAAATCTCAATAGCTGTTTTCCCTTAAGGGCTTTACTTATGACGCCATTTTCGAAAAACTTCTTCCAATGTCCATCGATCCACCCTAGTAGATGACGAGACTGAGGTCCGTTCAAAATTTTATATATGTATGTATGTATGTATGTATGTATGTATGTATGTATGTATGTATGTATATATATATATATATATATATATATATATATATATATATATATATATATATATTTGTCTGTTACCCCTCTAGCGGTCGTAATTTTGGTTTAATCGTTACCAAAGTCTATTTATTATCATTTTACGTAAAAAGAAAGATCAAGTTCGTTCACTGCAGAAATCGGACAGGGGGGAGGGGGGATTTAGAGGTGGAGAATTTCGAAGATTCAAAATATCTCCGTTATTATGATTCGGATCAAAAAAATGTATAGAACTAACCTTAATGCAAATTTAATTGCCTATAAATGTTGTTATATACGTTTAGTTAACGCAAAGCCTGCGTAACGGTCGTTTTCTGTCTGTAGCTCGATTAGGAGTGGACTAGACTGGGAAATATCCAGTTTCCCTTCTGGCGTGTAGGAAAAATTGGCCTCTCAATTTTAAAATAATTAAATTATTAATTATTATTGACGGTTAGTTTATATGAAATGTAGTGTTTTTGTATGCACTTTATTTATAATTTGAATTTGGTTGTCCTAACTTTTTTTCCTGTCGAAAGCAGGCTTCTCATTTCACGAACTTTTTAGTTCTAGATTGTTGCCGTCCATTGCATTCTTTTGGAGTACATAGAACATCAGTCAATTGATATTTATCGGATTTACCTGGAGAGAAATCAGCTGAAGATGCGATCTTACAAAATAAAAATATTCCAATGTCCATTATTCCTACCAAGTAGATGAAAACAGATTCGTTTCTAACATTTATCGTACTTAATAATTTAACGGGGCTCAGGTTAGCCATGCGAGTTAAAGCGTTGACCTTTATCTCACATGGTAAACCTAGAGTGGCGAGTTCGATTCTTGCCTGGGCAAAGGAAATTATTTAGTGACGAAATTCATTAAATAACGTCCTAAAATCCCACCCTGGCTAGAATAGGGTGGTAACCTGTAGATAACCCGTCCCGATTAGCCTAAGTTGCAAAAAGTGGACGTTAATAAATAATAATAATAATAATAATTTAACGTTTTATTTTAACATATGGCTAGGAGGGGGGAGCTAAGGGCAGAATGTATATTCTTGAATACATTCGTTACAATGCGTTGAATCGAATATGATTATGTACCAGTCAAGTTCACCTGCAATGGTTACTCTGCATATGTTTATGAAGTGCTCATAAAGCTATTGAATCACTAAGAATCTCATGTGCAACTCTAATTTCAAAGACCAAATAAATAAATGAGTGAGAAATTTATTTGTCATTCAACCATATTAAAAAGTCCGTAAACTAAGGGGCTGCGTAAACTAAGCAGCTTTTCCACGTGAAGTTTTACAATAGAGAAATCTGCCTACTAATAACAGCAGTAGTAACGAATCTCTAAACCAATTCATGAGAGACGATCAGTTAAGGAAACGGCCGAACTAGCTTTCGGCGGAATGTCCCGAATATAGCCGACATCAGCCGATCTCAACTCTGTTATCAGGCACACACTTAATACAAATGCAAATATCTCGGTTAATATTCATGATAGAGAATAAATGTATAGAACAATATTTATAGTAAATGTAATTTGGTTTAAGGTTGATTTAATACAATTTTTCGATATGACGCATAATAACAGAGATATTTCGAATTTTCAAAAATCCCCCCTCTCACTGGTCAGCCATTAACAAACTTCATCTTTATTTTTACATGAAACGATTAAATATCGAGTTTGGTACCGATCAAACAAAAATCGCGACCGCTAAAGCGTTAAAAAGACAAATATATAATAAACATATAATTTTGAACGGACCTCATTTTCGTCATCTCCTGGGTAGGATCAATGGACATTTGAAGAAATTTTTCGAAAATCGCGTGATGAGTACGACCTCAATAGTTGATTTCCCTTAAGGGAAATCTGCTAAAATATGCTTTTCAATGGTAGGCTTTTCTACCAAACTCCTTTCTTTAGGCTAGTCTATAGGTTACGTTCTTCAATTTTCGTATATTGATAATGGGAGCTCAGTTTAGCCCTGTGAGTTGGCCTTGTCGCATATGGTAAACCTAGAATGGCTAGTTCGATTCCACCTAGGCAATACGAATTTATTTAGTGACAAACTCATTAAATAAAATTCTTAGTCCCACCTTGGCTAGAAAAGGGTGGTGATCTGTAGATAGAGCGTTCCAATTAGCCATAGCAAAAAGTGCATGTTAATAAATATTAATATTGATCATGATTGTAGTATTGTTTTGTTGTATGTATGAAATACTTGATTTGCGGGGATATCCACGTAGCTTTGAAAATTTATTTATACCTCCTAAAGTTAAGTTTATGAAATTAATACTAATTGTATTAATTGAGATGTCCTCTTTAGGAGTATCATCAAGGAGTTTTGTATCGAAAGATTTTTCATGTAAGGTGTTCAAATAATTTATTTGACCTAACTTTTTTCATAAATTGTTTTGGCTATTCTGGAAAACATCTGCTAATTAAAACCCCGAAATGGAAAATTCTAAATATGAGCTCATAAAAAAAGCACCCTATAAAGTAGGGTGGGATTTGCCGAGATGTGAAGCAGAAAGACACACCCCCGCAGAAATATGTTTCCAGGAGAGCGGGCAATGTAGGAGAAGAAAAGAAGGCTACATTTAGAGTGACCCTGGCTGAGATTCAGCAGAAAATCCAAGGCAAGAAGAGATTGCCGCCTGTGAATTGGAGAGCCTCGAGATAGAATGGGAGCAGAAAAGATAGAAATACCTACCACCATAAAGGAATACGGTCCAGCAAACGGAGCTCTCTGGAACATCATATACAGGTCCCATTCGTCCACCATTTTCTGAAATTTCTTCATTGCTAGCTTTTTATTGACCAACCAATTATATTCTCTCTCCCAGAAATTTATTTCGCATTGGTTGAAAATTATATTGTATATGCTATCTTCGTCGGATTCCTACTAAGTATTTATTTTAACTCCTAAACTGCTTTGGATAAAGTATATCTTTACATGACATTAAAAATACAATACAAGACTATAAACATAATTAACAAAAACTAAACCATGTCAACAAAAATGAACTTAGTATATATTATATATATATATATATATATATATATATATATATATATATATATATATATATATAGGGTGTCCCCAAACCAAACGGCCAAACTTTAGGGATCGATAGAGGATCGAAAAACTAAAACAAAAAGTCCTCTGGCATATGCCTCGTTTTCGCTTCGTTTTCGAGAAAATCACAAAAAACTAAAAATAGTTGTGCAAAAACTAGTTAAGGCCAATGGAAGAGCGGATTTTATTTCTTGAATGAATTTTAGCAATAAATGTTATTCCAATACAATTACCTATTTAAAGTAGATAACATTATGAACAATAACTGAAGATTAAAACATAAAAAAAGATTACAAATTTAGAAAATTAATAAAATAATTAAATATTCTTACTTGGAAAACATAAATGTTTCAGCTTTTATATGGGTCTACCTTAGTGAGAAAAAAAACCCTGAAAATTTTGAAGGTTTTACCTTCTCTGAAATTACATCGTTAATTTCTAAAGCGTCAATGTAAATGTTGTTCGAAGTGCAGGCCTCTCGCTGCAATACACGCATCACATCGCGTACTCACAGATCGCACTGCATCTAAACATTGTTCTGCGGTGAGCTGGTTGCAAACCATTCTGATGCGCTCGATGAGGTCATCCCTTGTGCGGACGGGCTCTCGGTAGACATTTTCTTTCACGTATCCCCACACGAAGAAATCTAGTGGCGTGAGGTCCGGAGACCGGGGAGGCCAAGGCACCGGCCCACCTCGTCCTATCCAGCAACCTGGGCAGTCTCGTACGGCCCTTCCGTAATGTGCAGGACAACCATCGAGTTGAAACCAGCTCTCAAGCCTTGTTTCCAAAGGGATATCTTCCAAAACTGCCCGTAAGTCATTCTCCAGGAATAGATGATAACTTTCAGCGTGAAGTCGAGCAGGGGGGAGGGGCAAAATACGGGACCTATTATGCGATTATAACAAAGACCGACCCACACGTTTACAGAAAACTCATGCTGGTAGTGAAATTCTCTAACAGCGCGGGGATTTTCATGTGCCCAAAGGGGGTAGTTTCTTTGATTGAATATGCCCGCACGTGTAAAAGTCGCTTCGTCCGTCCAGATTACTTTCGAACTTAAGTGTACATCGTTTTGCAATTGTTCTTTGTACCAATTACAAAAATTTAATCGGCGGGGATAATCAGCGGGTATTAAATTTTGTACATGGTAAGCATGCCTGCGGTCAGCCCTTAATGTGCGCCAAATGGTTGTCTTTGGTATGCTTAGAACTGAAGCAGCTCTCCGGACGCTTGTGCCAGGGTTGGTATTGAAGTGCCTCAGTATCCTCTCCCTCCGCCTCAGGACGGCTTCCATCGGAACCTACATACGGTTTGCACGACGATTACATGAGAAGGACCCAGTCTCCCGAAGCCTTCTGAAAGTGCTGGTAAAAACACCTCTGTGTGGGGTTTCTCGGTCAGGAAACCGTCTGCGATATTCCCGAACTGCCTGACGTGCATTGCCATCGCAGAATCCGTAGACGTAGACTATGTCCGCGTATTCAGCGTTGGTAAATCTAGCCATATTTGTTGACTTCACTGAACAGTACTAGCAACACCACTAATGTGAGAATGCGAGGCTGGTTTCCCCCCAAAAAGGATTAAAATGATAGTAAACATTTTAATCCTCTCTTTTTAAGTTTAAACACTCAACCTAGACGTTTTATTGATAAGGAAAGCGTGAGAATATTCATGTTTTCTAAATTTACTCCTCGTAAATTAAAAAATTAAGCTTACTCAAAAAGCCAGTAGTTTTTTGTAATTTAAATACATTATTAAAAAAAATACACTTTTTGCACAACTATTTTCAGTTTTTTGTGATTTTCTCAAAAACGAAGCGAAAACGAGGCATATGACAGAGGACTTTTTTTCTTAGTTTTTCGATCCTCTATCGATCCCTGATGTTTGGCCGTTTGGTTTGGGGCCCCCTGTATATATATATAAAGTTCGTTTTTGTTGATATGGTTTAGTTTTTTGTTAATTATGTTTTTACATAATAATATATATGCATATGTTGTTTTGATTCTTACCGACGGAAACTGTGGTAACAGTTGGCTGGTCATCGAGTATACCTAAGAAGCACTTACAATGCGTTTTCACCGTCTTCAATTCTGCTAAATGTCTTACTGAGTATGTTCGTTTAATATTTTTGACTAGGCCCCCTAGTGGAAGAAAGCTATTAGGAAGTTCTTGTGATCAATGGTGTCTCGCGGTAGGAGGTTATTAAGAGATTCCAAAATTGGACTGCATGGTGATCAACACAGAGATGGATGTCTAAACCTTGTGTTCTTTACAGAACTTCGGTATTCAGATTGATATCTTATGTTCAGCAGGGGCGTTCGTGTTGAATTGTCACCTCGGCACTCCTAGCAGAAGATTTGGGACATTTGTTAAGTTACTCTGAACGCAAAGAGACTTTTGGTTGGCTAAGTTGTCAAGGAATCCGGACTGCGGCAAGGGTTCGGGGTTATCCTAAGAGATTTGTTAGACAATTTTACATGCATTTATCAAAGCAGGTTAACTACGGAGAATGCATTGGTGATTTGGAAGGTCCATCTTCGAGGAATGTTTGACTTGGTCAAGAGGTCGTGCAATATGATCCATTTTCAATACTTTATTTGGAATGGTCATGGAACAAATTATTATTCTATCACTGGCCCGAACCCTGCTGAGGACAAGCAGAGTGTCGGTTATGATCTTGCGTCAAGCAAATGATTTCATTCTTCTGGCATCCGCCACAACGCTCCTATGAAGCAGCAGAAAGTTGTTTTGAGTATGTGGTTTGGAGCGAAGCCCAGAGAAGTGTCACATTGTATCTGTTCACCGTCGACCAACCAAGGGTCGAGGTTTGCACGGCAACGGGTTTAAGTCTTTCTAATTCTTATCCAGTTTGAGCTCTTTCTATGAATTATGTATGTTTCCTTGTAGTTACATTCTTCCATTGGATTGAGAGGTATCGTCTGGACTTGTACTTTCATTCACGCTATTCGAAGGAGTGGAGGTTTAGATATCTATTCTATGTGACCTATAAGCTTCTACGGTAACTCGTTTTAACCACTAGTCACTAGTCGGAAGAATGTGGAAGCCACATTAGAGGTCAGATTCGGACTTGGGTGAAGGGGAGTACGTCAATAAGACATGTAACAATAGCAATCATTGATATTAAGTATTTAAGAGAATATAATAACTTATCTCCCTGTAGATGATGACAAGGGCGACCAAGTTATCCGGGCAGCATTATGTCGCGTTCTCAAGGAACTTCGGAGGAGCATTCCCAACCATATTGTAAGACATACAATTCGGATCAGGACTTCCCGTGGTCAGTTAGAGCAGAGGGATGAGATATAAGAATGGTTCATGTCATGAGAATATGCCCATAAATGAATTTCTGTGAACTCTCAACTCCAAGAGTCCAAAGGAATTCATATATTACTCTTATAACCCTTTTTCACGCTTGAGACAATGTATGGCGCTTTCGAAGACGCAGTTCTAAAGAGGTATGAAAATGTATGAGGTAAATTCAGATTGTTATTGACACCACGCGTAACCTCTGATACAATCATTATCATAAAAGGACCATTTATTATCATTAATGTCGGTGATATTGGATTGTTTTTCCAGATTAAGAAATTCCAAGGTCTGAATATCGTTGTTCGATGACAGTGCCATAGTTAAAAGCCCGCTATTTATATATCTCCAAGTTAAGTAACCTTTCTAGTTTATGAATTTTTTTTGTATAACTGATCCATACTGTTTGTAGGCGAGTGAATGTGATTAAACTTATTTATCGTGTATGTTCCGTTTTTTTTAAGCTTCCAGTTTGTCCAATGTACGATAGATGTTAGAGCATTTTTACAATAATTGGTGTAGTCAGTTTATATTGTATATTTTCTAGTTATCAATGTGATTTCTCAGTATTTCCTTAATTTTTTACTATTTCCTTTTGAGTAATCCTGTTATATGAAATACGTTTTTGAGTTTATGTTTCGATATCATTATTGCCGTGGCGTGAGGTTTAACTACTGATTCGGTTGGTGAATTGTTCGTTCAAAGAACGATCCCTCATTGAAAAGATATCAAAGAAACCAAAAAAAAAACTTTTCATGAAGACAATCGAGCTGAATCAGTTAATAATCTTCATATTATTACTTAAAAATGTATGATAATTATTTTGGGCGAATACTTGCTTTTACCAAAGCGTGCTTTTATCTAAGTCTTGTTTCTGATAAGATGAATCTATAACGTAACTAAGAATGCAGTGTGAACACAATTTCACGAACTTAGATGTAGACCACTCAATACTGAAACAAGACGTGAAATACCACTCAGAAGTTTAGTATGCACTTTCATTGCAAGGACTTACCCGTTGAACAGGGGTGTCTCCACCGATGAAGCATCACCAGCAGAGACAAATAGATTATCCCATCAACATTAGGTCTTCATAACTTAATATAATCACGCTGAAAATAAAACTCACGGTACATTTTATATTCCTCCAAAGGATTTTTATTTCAGTGATACATGTATAAGAACTTAGTCATGCACCACAAGTAAGCTTACACCTATAATTATTAAATTACATTGTTATGCAGAACACAAAGGAACCATTTGTTTCTAATATTTTACTCAATAATTCGAATTTATGGCCCAAAACATTTTCTCTAACGTACGAAAAATTGGAATAAATACTGATATACATCTCAGCCATGAAGGTCAAGAAATAAACGTAAAATATGTTTTGTCTTCTTTTTCTATAATAAATTGTTCACATGCTCATTTTCGTTTGGAAATGAAGTTATGGAGGTATGTGGGGCTTATTGACACTATGGACACCTTGAGCTCAGGTAGGAAGTAGGTAAAGGGTACCGCTAGTCGCAGATATGGGAACTGGAAACAGATGCAGCTTCCAGGAGATGCTCTTCATAATCTCCATCTTTCTCACGGTTCAAGCTCTGCCTGCTCACAAGGTTTTAGCTCAATAGGATATACTTAAAAGAAAAAAAATGCTAAGAGGATGTATTCTAAAAATAATTCACAGTAGAATAATGCAGGAGGAGTTAATTCTTAGTATTTGACCCACAGGAAACTGTTCATGATAATCCATATTTTATTCATATTAATGGCTAGATTTGTGGATAACCTGATGATTCAATTGCTCTCAGCCTCAACTATAACTTATTTCACGCAAACTTTGATATATTACATACTACTGAGCTTACCTAATTAATGCATATTTACATTTACTATTATCTTTAAAATGTTATGGACATACAGTAGAATAATTTTTATAACGGGTGTGATTAGATGGATGTTATTAAGTACATAAAACATACATTTATTAGGTAGATAAATTTTGTTGTCTTACATAATAGGTACTGATAATGATAAATACTATTCACGATTATGAATTAGTTTTTGAGACATGTATGAGGCTTCAGTGGTGAAAATAGTTTTTAATATGATGAAAATTATTGCCAACTTCAGAGGAATATTTTTATTTATTTAAAGAGAGTATGCTACTGGAGTTGCTGAGCTACTACTCTCGTAATAGTATGCAATGGGGGTCTATCTAAATTCTTGCAATAATTCCAGGTCTTTCATTGGACAATTATTTCGGAATCGGACCATGTTCAGCCCTGCAAAGCAGGTCAAAGCACGTACCAGCAGTGATTCCAGTTCTACCACTGGAGAACTAATCCAATAATCGGTCATGTTCAGCCCCACAATGCGGGTCCATCTACATTCATGCAATGATTCAAGTTCTACCACTGGAGAACTAATCCAGTAATCGGTCATGTTCAGCCCCACAATGCGGGTCCATCTACATTCATGCAATGATTCAAGTTCTACCACTGGAGAACTAATCCAGTAATCGGTCATGTTCAGCCCCACAATGCGAGTCCATCTACATTCATGCATGATTCCACTATGGACAATTACTCCGATTCTCGGACCATGTTCAGTCCTACTATGCTTCGAGTTCCACCACTGGACAATTACTCCGATTCTCGGACCACTGTCATTCAAGCTGTGCATCCAGCTCAATCACTGGACAACTACTCCAATTCTCGGACCATGTTCAGTCCTACTATGCTTCGAGTTCCACCACTGGACAACTACTCCGATTTCGGACCATGTTCAGTTCTGCTATGATTCGTGATCAACCACTAGACAACTACTCCGATTCTTGGACTACGTTCAGTCCAGTTATTCCTCGAGTTCAACCATTGGGCAACTATTCTGATTGTCGGTTCAGTTTCAGTTATGCTATGCGGGTTCATCTACATTCCTGCAGGGCTTCGAGTTCTGCCATTGGATAACTACTCCAATGCTCGGACCATGTTTAAGACTGCTATGCTTTGTCATGCTGCCGAACAAGAAGCAGAACGAGAGAACTCCTCTGAAATAAAGAAAAGGATAAAAAGATTGGTCTTATTTGAAACCGATTTACTTTTTTCTTTCATAGATTTATAAAGACAACTGTCAGTAAAAACTGAATGGATAAATGTAAAAGAATAGAGATAATGTGTAACCTGCCATCCTCACTATTCAGTCTAAATATTCCCGTGCAAAGCTGGCTCCCTTGGCTTATACGTCTCTTTAAACACAATTTTGAATGTAAGTCGTTTTTGTCATATAGTGGCAATAAAATGATAAATTATCGTGATTGTTGGTTTAATATTATATTCCCTATTGGGTTGTTTGCTTATATAAAAGGCTACAAGCTTTACAATAATTAAAAAATAAAGGAGACAAAATCTGGAAATTATAATGAATTAGGGTATGATATAAAGTGAAGATTATAGAGCTTTCCAATTGGTGGGGCTTCTATTCCTGAACTCTGAGGCCTAAGTGGAGCAGGTGTGATACAGTAAAGTACACGAGGAAGCAGGTGCTTCATCTTCTTGAGAGAATCATCTTCTTTGCTTTCCCAGCACCTTAAACTTTTTACTTACACGGTTTAATTTTTTCGAGCTAGCATTATATTATATTTATCTCACTAATGTTTTTTTTTTTTTTTAAATAATTGTAATTGTAGTAACATGCTATACTGGAAAGTTAATTTTATTTCGGTATTGGATAAGTTAATAAATTTTATACACACATATTATTCCTATATGTTATATGCAAGTAAATTAGTTGAAATCAGCAAAAGAGAAAGAATAAATAATTTTAAACACTTAAAATATAAAGTCCGTTTTACGTATCAATTATTCTATCAATCCAAATTTATTTACCCCAATGGCTTTTTGTGAGACGACCAACAATGGCCGTGTATGTTGTTATTTATTTGTGCCAAATTGACTGCGCCAATTAGAAGTAATGTCAAAAAGTCTATCTGCTCCATTACTAATAAAAATATTGTAAATATGTTTGTCTATTAGAAATTAAGTAAGATTGCAGATAAGCTCTAATCTAATTAGAAGTAATGTAAAAATGCCTTTCTGCTGTATTCACCTTAGAAATATTATAAGATTGTATATCAGCTCTATTCACATTAGAAGAAATTTATAAGAGCCTGTATGCTCTATGCCTTTTCGAAATAATGTAACCATGTGAATCTGGTTTATTCCTATCCGTAATAACATCTAACTGTCTGGACTATAACTATCAGAAATGATGTCAGTATGTCTATCTGCATTATTCGTATCAGAAAAAATATAAAAATGCCAACCTCCTCTATTCCGATTAGAAATAAAGTATAAAAGATTCAAATTGAATTTTGTAAGTCAATTATAGATAGAGGCATGGGACGACCTGAATATGTTAGATATTTTTGGAACAGTCGGCATTTCCATGGGGTCATTCGGGGCCAATTAGGTTGGGTTAGGGCTTAGCTGGTTAGGGTTAAAGGGTCAGGTCAGTACTGCCATTATAGGTTACTTCAACTAGGTCAATGGCTAATCAATTCTGATATTAAAAAGCATTAAGTACTAAAGTAATTACAGTTATTAAATGAAAAAAAAACATAAAAAAGTAAAGTACATTATATTTCATTATTCGGTATATTATATCTCACGTCCTCCATCTTCCAAAACGTAGAGTTTTATTCGTCTATCTTTCTTCATCCATGCGAGTAATGAGAAATAAATAATAATTCGATTCATAATCATTTTTCAACTTAAATTTTAAAACATTATTTACACCTATCTCCTGAGATGCTCTGGGCGTTAGAGAAGCCAACTTGCCAGCGAGTGTCTGCTGGTGCTGCAGCCTGAAGCAAGATAGCCTCCCCCTGGATAGAAGGTGTATGGCCTCTCAAAGTGTGCTTTGTATACTATTATTATTATTATTATTATTTATTAACGTCCACTTTTTGCAACTTAGGTTAATCGGGACGGGTTATCCTTCAGGTTACCACCCTTTTCTAGCCAGGGTGGGATTTTAGGACATTATTTAATGAATTTCGTCACTTAATAATTTCCTTTGCCCAGGCGAGAATCAAACTCGCCACTCTAGGTTTACCATGTGAGATAAAGGTCAACGCTTTAACTCGCATGGCTAACCTGAGCCCCACTTTGTATACTAAACAAAGAATCTTGTAAAATACTAGGCTTTTTATTGATCATGATTATTTAAAAAAGTAGAATAAAAATTAATAGTTCAATCAATAAATAAAACAAAAAAAAAAACAGACAACCCCTCACATATATAGAACATGTTTTTCTTCACAATAGCCTCATAGCACTAATAAAAGCGTCAATAAAGAAAAATAATAAAAATCTTTGAGTAGAGTCTCAGTTCGATTGGTTACTGATGCAGTAAAAATATTCATTTTTATTTCTTGAAAATATATCCCCTTTAATTATTGCTGCCAAATCTTATGTAAAAAGATTTAAGTACGAATTTCATCTTTGATCTCAAAAACACAGTAAAATATAAGGCTGGATTAACGTTCAGTTCATTTCGTCTAAACTTACAAAACGCTTGTAAATACCTTACCAAACTGATAGTTATTCAAAAACCTGGAGCGTGTATGGGATCATGTAAGAGAAAAATAAGAAAGTAAGTCCGTTAAAAAATGTGTTGGAGCAGACTACAAAATTTGGAACTCTTTCAATACGAAAATTATAGAGGTACTCCTCCCCAGTGCTCATCAGATCCTGCCCAATGACATTTCTAGAGATTAATGTATATGTAAAAGGATTCTGGGAGAGTTCCAGAATGAATATCGCCAGGAAGGTCGACCACAGATCATCTCTTCTTTATTGGACGAGTGCTTGAAAAGGCCTTTGAGTATGATAGAGCATGTAGACATTTTTACACTAGTTTTAATATGAATAAAGCATATAGAATTTAGGTGTTACTTGAGACATTAAAGTAAGTTGGAATAACTAGCAAAGTAAGGAGATTGACGAAAATGACTCTGGAAGAGACTTATTGGAAGGCTAAATTGTAGAATGTGTCTCATATGGCTTCGAGATTGCCACTGACTTAAAAAAAAAAAGAAGAGATTTAATGTAATCAGCAATATTCATCTTCTCCCTGGAAGTCGTGATGAGGACGAACTCTCTTGGTACCACAAGAAACAGGCAAAGACAACACTTGAATATGTACGGAATGAGTTGATAGCCTGGAGAAGTTTGCTTGTGGAAATTGATGATCCAAGGATTCACATTTCCTAGTTGTAGCACGTTCGAGTACACACGTAGAAGCAGATCCATTGGAAATCCTGAATGACCGGACCGGCAAGTCCCTCCACTCCACTTTAATGGGATCTCCGCAAAGGCAAAACTGCAAATTGTACAAAATCTTAATCAGACAAGAAACGTGGCCGGTTACATACGGCAAATGAAACGTTGACACTAATCTAGGAAAACCTGAAAGGCTGATTCCCTGGGTCTATTCTAGTCTAGGACAGAAGACTACTGTAAAATATATTTAGAGATTAGAGAGATGGATGGATGACATCAGAAGCAACGCCGAATTGAAGGAGTATCGACATCATTTGTGATATTTAGGTTTGCTAATTTGGGCTCCGAGAGGTTGGAGCCCATCAGTCTGTCTAGGAAAATTAGGGGATGTTTTATATTTGAGCCTCTCCACAGATCGCCTAGTAGTTAGTCATTAAAAAGGAATTTATTACACAGTGTTTACTTAATCAACTTTATGTATATTTCAAGGAAAAACTATTCAGCGTTGTTTCCAACTCAACCATTGATAACAGAAGTACTATTAAACAAAAGAAGGGATCTTCAAAATATTAATTCCAGGTTCTAACAATTTTTCTATATTTTTGTGTTACTATTTGAACAAATTTGTAACATAGATACATAAATAGAACGTCATTGTTTATCAACCATAAAGTTTCCAAAAATAAAGTTTAGTTGAATATGACTATACATTAACGAAGCGATTAACTAATATTACCTTTAAAGCTACATAATATAATAAATGTTAATTATTAAGTTTTTTAAATAGAATACTATTTTATAAAATATTTTTAGGTGGCGCAGAACTTCAAGATATTTTTGGAACTGTAGTTACTACAATACCTCCCCCCCCCCAAATACAATGTTTTCTATGAATAAAGTTGACTATGGAATCCAAAATGATTAATATTAACTAGTAAGCAGAGGGACCAATAATAATGATACTTTATTTCTTCACATAAAGAGGACAATAGAGATCTCATTTACAGATTTTGCAAATCCCACTCAAAGCAATGATAGAAAAAGAAAAATCATTTGTCTTTGAATAGGCACCAACGCTAAATGGCTCTTTAACTGAACAATGTACAGGAATAAAGTTTTTCTCACTTGATACCTGTGATGGGTTTAAATCATTGATTTTCATTCTGAGATTATTTAGACTTCTGGGAGCACTCTGAATGTTTACTCTTGTGGTACCTTTTATTTCCAATGCCCACTGCATATTTAAAACCCAAGCCCTAAAGTATAAGTTCCAAAGGTTTTCTACTCAGACTTACAGTACCTCGAATGGCTTATTCCGGGATAGACTTCATATTTACCTTGTATAAACGAGAACCATACTCAACATGCACATAATGAAAAATTGGGATCTTATTATTTTGGGTTTATCGAGAACACAATTTGGTAAATCTGGTTTTAATCTAAATGTTAATAGAGCCAATCTTTATCTTTCTTCAATTTTATAATAAAATATTTAACAATACCAAATTTAACATTTAAAATATGTATTCAAAATAGAATAAATTGCAATTGAAATTTTGTCATCATTCAAGATCAATAAAAAGGCTTTGTCCTCTACTAGTGGTTTAATTTATGCAGAGTGCACTTTCAGAGTCAGAGCTCCATCATCAGTGTCTGCTGACTCGAGAAGTTTAGCCTGGATCAAAAATTTGGTAATGTTAAGAATTCGGTTGTTAAACATTTTTTTATGCTTGACTAGTGGTGGACATTTTAACTTTTTGTGGAAAAACAGATTTTACTCCTTATTTATGTAGTTCTACTGATAGTAGCTCTGATGATGGTAATGTGAATTGCTGACGGCACTTAGCGCTAGTGAATATTTTGTGAGGAGCCACAATACTGTGTTTTTTACATATCTGTTTTGTCACCCTCCACACCAAGAGAAATAACAATGATCTTATTTTTTGTAAAACACAGAACCTATTTAGTGAACCGACAGTAAGCCAAAAGGTTTTGGACTTTTTTTTCTAGAAATAAAAAAGAGAGAGGGAAAAATCGTTGAAGCAAAAAAGGGAAAGTTGTGTGTGAACTATGAGAATCCTGGAAACTGGGCCATTGAAACTCAAGTAAGGTTGTGACTAGAGGAGATCTCTCAGGTAAGCCCTCCTGATCTAGGTTTATTCCCTGCTAAGCGTAAGGTGGAAGAAGCAGGATGGATAGAAGGGAGAAGGGAGGTGAGGCCTTTGTCAGGCTAGCAGAGGAAGTGTGGGAATGAGGCTACAAAAGGACCAAGCCAGTCCGCCGGAAGTCTCCTGGGATTGTAAAAAAAAAATACAGAGCCCGTGCCCCTAACTCAGCCCTATGCTAGACACTTAATACCTCAGCACCAATTTCCTCTCTATTACCTCATATCCTATCTCTCCTTTCAATATATTTCCTCATCAGTGACTTGTATTCTTTAAGATCAGAGAATATCTATATCATCTATACTTCTTTGATAATTACTTCCGTACTGACCAAATTCCGTGTACTTACCTGTGTTCATTATTTCACTGTAGACCATCAAATTAAACACACAGTATTTTCTTAAAGTAATTCGGAATAACCGTTCCAAAAAGCTTTCCTTCTAATAATTTCCTAGTGTTGTCAAACGAAATTGAATTAATAAAAACCAGAAATGTTCTTTATAAGAACATTCAGCCTGCTCAGTAACTTTTCCATAAAACTGTTATCAAATATAACCCAGTCTTTTCTTCATCGTTATTTTCTTAGCAACGTAAGCGCTAGCCAATTCAAAATAGGGGTATTCCTATAATCCTGCCATATCTACTAAGGGGCCTCGAAATGCTGTACTCACGTAATGATGATTATGTTGTTGTTAGGAGTTTTTAGGAGTTTTAGGGCGAAAAACTACCAGGTTATCATCGATACAATTTATCTAGTTCTTTGGAGTCATCTCCAAGGGCCACTTCTATATCATTGGAAATATTGCATTCGTTTCGAATATCTGTATACTTATGGCATTCCATTAATATGTGGTAGATAGTCCTGATGATTAACCGTATAGCAACTATATGCATGCACCGCCTAGTGTTCTCGTTTATAAGGTTTTATACATAAGATAGTTAAACATCCATTGGTCGTTCTGGCTCCTGAATTATTTTGTAATATACAAGTTCTTTTGTCCCTACTCTGTCGGTATTGTTATTAAAAAGAATCAGGATTCCAAGAAAAATGCTTATGAGAAACGACGATAATCTTACTATACCCATTATAACCTTTTTTAACCTCAGTACGTAGGAATACTAGAGTGGTCGTTGAAAATTCATATAGTAAGTGTGGCATGTAAAATTCTAGCAAGTTGCATGAATACCCCCAATGAGTTTGTGTAAGGTGCATTAGGTTGCAAGATAATTAATAGCTGGCGATAAGTAGACTTAAAATGATTAGCTTCAACCAGTTCTATAGCTATTTGACGGGGGGAATCCATTTTTATTTCTTTGTTGTTTATAACTACACAATCCCTAATTGAATAAAATGGAAAAGTGTAATTATGAATTGAGGGGGAAACAAATTTCAAACCGAAGTGGAGCTTCCCACTACCTTTTGTCCAAGTCAGGCTTACAACAATCAGCCGTTGTGTCGTAGGCAGGCTCACTAACCTGATTACCCAAACGTTGGAAATAAAACATTAGGTCGTCAAGACGTGGGCACCGGTCTAAAGTTATGTCTAGGGAACATCCGCCCTGCTGACATCTCAAATATCAGTATATTTCCTTTAAAATCCCTTCCATTTTTTCTCTCCTTGTCATTTCTCCAGTAGCTGTAGCCTTTTACTCTGCTCAATTTTAAGTTTGTAATTGTTATAATCAATAAATGTGATTTTTAAGAAGGCTTTCACGCATACTTTATACTTAACTAAACTTCTGCTAAGTCCCTTTATTCGAGCGCCAGTATAAAGTATGCATGAAAGCCTTTTTAAAAAGCACTTTTATTGATAATAACAATTACAAACTTAAAAGTGAGCAGAGTAACAGGCTACAGCTGCTGGGTAAATGAAAAGGAGGTAAAAAATGGAAGGGATTATAAAGGAAATAAATGCTGATGTTTGTGATGTCAGCAGGACGGATGTTCTCTAGACGTAACTTACGAATCATAGACTGACCCAAACATGCTTTTCTAAATAAATCATTTATTACATAAAATATGGATTGTACCATTATTTCTCTATTTTTTTCGAAATATCGAAAATTATATTTGAAATTCTCACATATTGCCCGAAACAAAGAAAAGCAATCGAGCAATGTCCCAATGAGAATGTGGTAAATCAAGTAAAATGTATTCGTTTTATTTGTAAGCTGGTGAGGTGATTTGTTATAGAGCTGTCGACTGTGTTTTATATTCTCCGAGATTGATAACCCTAGAGGTTGGTAATAATACACGATCAAGCCAAATACAACAAAATCAAAAATCAGAATATCGCACGCTAGCCTTACTCCTCCATATCCTATTGAATTTGCAAGGCCCAAAATGTATTTGTTGCAGGACTATATTATCAAACCGGTAGTGATTAGACAACGAGCACCTTTGAAGCTGAAAGGTTTAAGGTGCTACTTGGGCCGAAGTGGGATACTGATATGGTGCTGAGGAGAAAGTAAACTATATTGGGAATAAAATTGGTCACTGTTTAAATGTCCATGTATGCAATGAAACGCCAAGTGTCAGACACATTGAGTGCAGGGTCCGTTCGTACGAGACTGATTATTCATGTATCATTTGGATACGTATAATTAATTGCCAAATATACGAAGCGATATATACCCGTACTCTATTTATGTTTAATTATGCATAAAGCTAGGTTTCCTCATGACTGGTGTATGTCGGCTATATTCGGAGCTCTCTGATTGAAGTGATGTTCCAATTTGGCATTCCCATCATTCTATATACCGGTGCATGAAAATCCAATCACTAGAGACTGAATCCACAGCCCTATTGCAATTTAAAGCTTGAAATAGGTTGAATATGAGAATTATTTCTATCAATTCAGTCAGCCCCAACCAAAGATTATACGTTCATAGGTGCAAGTGAATATTCTTTAAACATATAAATAATTTATTTATCCATGATAGTTTCATCATTTGGCCGTAGAACGAATTTAACGAAATACAAATAAAAACATTGCTTATTTTTGGCTTTACATGTATAACTACGTTATTAGCACATTCTCTTTAAGGGAAATCAGCTATTGAGGCTTTACAGCGCGATTTTCAGTTTTGTTTAATGTCCATCGATCCTATCTAGTAGAGGATGAAAATGAGGTCCGATCAAAATTTTATATGATGTATATTTCACACAACACTAAAGATCATATTTAGTTGGCTGAAGTCGGATCAGGAATTGGGGGGTTGTTAGAGGGGGTAATTCGAAAATTCAAACTGTCTCTATCATTACAATTGGAGTGTAAAATGTTATAGAGCCAATCTCCTTAAACGATTGTTGTCCTACAATTGTGTCATTCTATACATTTTCTCTTAAAGCAAATATTAACCAAGTCATTAGTACTTTCTTGTTTTTAGTCAGGATGAGATGAGACCACTTGTGTGTTATACCAGCACTTGGGAAATCTGCTTAGTATAAGGAGCCTCTGGGTGACTTACTTTTTACAATGTCCAGTGCTTCAATCAAAGTATAAATGGAAGTCACATTTTTGTCAAAATTGCTAACAAAATCAAATATCAAAATTACGGCTCGGATGACAGAATTAAGATAATAAGTTCCCCAAAGTATTATGGCTGGCCTGTGGAAGCTGAAATGAAAGGTCTGGATTAAAGAGAACGCCAGTTCCATCACTTGATAGCATTTTCGGTGCATGTGAACCATGATGAGACAAGTCAAATACTGAAGATAATCTCAATACTAATTCTTTTCTAAAAAACAAAATTGAAATTTATTCTTAAGGGTTCAATTTTATAAACTTATCTATAGTTTGATTACTATAAATAATAGGCCTTTCTCTACAGAGCATCAGTTTCAGAAATACAAAATCCTTCTTATCCAAATCTATCTGTTCCAACATCAGTGTAACTCTTAATTTAAGTCTTAAATAATTTAAATAATAATATAAAACTCTTCAAAACATTAGGGCTGAATGACTATGGTTGAATCCGATTAAAAGAAAATGAAGGATGTTTATTGCACTCAATGTTACTTAACATCAACCTAACTAAATTAACTGCAGCTTTCCATATGCTGACAATGTTGCGGCAGAAGCAGAGAAAAAATAACAAAAACAACGTTGCTCAAAACTAGACTTGAAGGATTATCTACAGGATAATATATGTAGGAATTAGAAACCTCATTTATATACTAAGATGAAATCTAGGAGAAAAAGTTGATTTAATGAATCAGAAAGAAGTAGGCCACCCTTCCACAAACAGTTCATTTTATATATGAGTGATGATTACAGTGCCCTGTAAAAAATAGTCCGTCACGCAGGGGCTGCGTTAACTAAGCTGATTACCGACGTGCGTCACGTATTTGCATTTATCTTAAACCGTTAAAATTCACCGAGAACATAATTTGGTATTTGAGCTTCAAAGAAAGTGTTTCATAATATAACAGCTTATTGTTAATATGACATGAGGAGGATTGAGGGTTTACTAAAGCCCAAAAACTAAAAAACGCAAATGTCTCCGTAAATACTAAAGATGGAGAATAAATGTCAACAATATTTATAGTACATTTTACTTGCAATAAAATTGATTCTATACAATTTTTCAATCCGACGTATAATAACGGAGATATTTCGAATTTTCGAAATTCTCTCCCAGTAAATCCTCCCCTCCTCCCTCACTGCTTCGATCTCAGCTATTAACGTATATAATTTTATTATAAAACAGCTATTAACGTATTTTTATAAGAAACGCTTATATATATATATATATATATATATAAAACTCATTAGAGTTTAGTTACGTTCAAATAAGAATTACGACCGCTAGAGTGGTAACAGACAAGTGACTATATATATATATATATATATATATATATATATATATATATATATATATAATTTTGAACTGACCTGTTTTTCTTCATTTCCTAGGTAGGATCGATGGACATTTGAGGATATTTTTCCAAAATCGCGTCATCATTACGACATCAATAGCTGATTTCAATTAAGGGAAATCTGCTAACAGCAAACTAATTATATTTAAACGTATGGAAGTCCAGAGAAATGTGTAGCTTTTATGCATTGGTACATTTTCTTTTCCCTTTTGATAAATTAATGTAACTTTAGTTCAGAGAGGTAAAATATAATTTCGTTAGTAACAATTTGAAAACATTTATGTACCACGTTACTAAGGTTATATGTGTACTTATAAAATGCTTAAAGTAATTTAATATTAAAATTTTATTTTATTACGGCATTTTTATTAACTAAAGGTTACCACTCTCTACTAGCCAGGATGAGACAAAGAGTTTGAGCTCGTCACTAAACTCCTAATATCCACGGGGGAACCGAACTCACAACTCTAGGTTTACCAAATGTATAAAAGCTTTTCTTTTAAAAATATTAATTAAGCATATATTTACCTTAATGTAAGTGGGTATATCTAATTTGCCCAGTTATATGAAACGAGGGGAAAATACGCTAATTACCAAAAAGACAAACCTTTTTTATAGTAGTTCACTCCTTTATTTATTTTTCCATTATTTTAGGAATGACATAGTAATAATTGATTTATTGATGACTTTTGGACTCGAAAAGTCTCCTCATAGCCATGAGCCGAGCCACCTAAAACCCGTAAAACAATTTGTTGAGAAGCCATACGAATTAAATAAGTGTATCAAGGGAATATTTTATCCTGAATTAAGTAATAATTAAAGTGTACTTTTAATAAAAATATTCTTCTTATAGTTTTCTTAGATCCAATGTTCACACGAGGTTCAATTTTTTTAAGGCTAAGGTCATCAATAAAAATACTTTCTTCTACCTAGACTTCATACCATAATTACCTTACATGTTTCGTGGCTGATATGGCACCTTTTTAATTAGTAAGTGCTTGACCCACCTTCTCCTGACAAAACGAACCTTTCGCATTGGGGGAGGGGGCATAGCTCTCGAAAAATGTGGGGTAATTAAAAAGTAAACTCTGCGTAAAAGAACGTTCTTCTATTAGTGACCCTTGCACTAAAACCTTAAGAATAAAGATATGGAAACTATGTATTTAGGTGTGGTATTAACCTCCTATTTGAACAAAGTAATCACTAAAAGAATAAATTATGAGCTGAGAGGGATTTCGAAGCCCATTCATTCCTACTATTTGCCAGACCAGTTCTCAAAAAATAGTAATCCATGTGATTGCGTCTCATATAATGTTAATTATTTAGACTATTTCTTATTGGAGCGCCTTTGATTTAAACATTGTGGAGTTATATTTTTGCAGAGTGAAACTGGTGTTTGTTGGGAGGGATCAATAAGCACCCTCACAACCTCAAAACACGTGGAGGAAAGTTTGGAGAACTCACCCCCTGCGTATTTGCTCAACTCCCCTCCTCCTTCCCTGTTACAGAAATTCTCCTTCAGTCATTTACTCTCAACAAAATTCCCCAAGAGAATATGTTATAATATTAGCCATTTATAAACATACTTCCTCATTTTTTATATGAAACGATAACTATTCAACAATCATTTGAACATTGGCCAACTTAAAATAGTTAATGTCCTATTGTCACTGATAAATCCATCTAGATGGGGTCTGCACGAGAATAAAGCGCGCACTGTTTTTTCTCTTCATTGATGTTTTTCCTACTGTTTATTGAATTGCAACACCTCAAATTTAGAAAACAATTTAACATTTAAAGGGACTAGGAAGACGTAAATTAATAAGAGCTGTGTTTTAAAATTAGGTAAGAAAATCAATTGTCAAAAATACGATAATAAGTATGCTTCCTCAAAATAATAATCTATTTTGTAAAAGAACATTATTACAATAATATATTTTATAATTCTTCAATTTCTACTTTTTTAATAAAGTATACCACATACTTTATTTATAATAATGTTTTCAAAGTAAAATGTAATATAAAAATAAAGGAAACACCTTGATAGAAATTAATGATACTCGGAAATTATAAGAAAGAATTAGTAGATATGAGAGACTGGCCTACCTTTTATTGGACCTCTTCACGCATAACTTGCACCCAGCATTATATTCTACCATCTTGAACTATTCTTTAAGGTTATAGAAAATCAGCATATTGATTCCTCCACTCGCAGATATTCAGTTTTCAAAAGTGTTGACCATACATATCATAGACACCATGTCCTTTTCGTAGAACAACTGACATCATCTTCTCAAAAAATCGATGTTTAACTTCTTTTAGTTCACTGCCAGTCTAGTTACCCGTTCTTGATTATAAATTAGAGGCTTGGCGCTATTTTGATATAGAGGCGCCATTTTCATTATTATTAATAATATTTCCCCTCCATAGAATCCCTATAATGAGGGAGTATATTTTCTGTGTATGCTATTCAAGAACAGCCAGCAACGCAAAATTACACAAAATGATTGAAAACAGAAAAATAAAATAACATGTTTTAAAATAGTCAATTTCAATAACATAACACACATCTTCCTCTTCAATTCAAAGCAATGAGAGTTGTCCTGATTCTTCATAAGCACTTTTAATAAAACTTTCTAATTCCATTGGCACTGTTTCGCAAATAATGTCTGGATTTTTGGGCCACATTTCTTCAATTTTACTCAGTTTTAAGATCAAACGTTTTCTGTAATTATCTGTAGGTGGGCAGTTATACATTAGCTGTATGTAAGTTTGTTGAGTGTAATTATCACATAGGTAAATGTTTGCCTCACTTCGTTTAATGTCGTAAGTTGGAATTTGTTGAGCCATGAAGTAGTTTTGTAAGAAAAAATGGTGTTGGGTTAGTCTTGTGAATGGATTTATTTATTTCAGGCTTAAAGTAGACCTCCATCTTAATTGTCACATTCCAATCGATTACCCTCTAAAATATGTTGCAGATGTTATTTTGAAATTTTATTATTCATTATTGGTTACGTCTTTAACATTTGAAACTGACTAAGTCAAAAAGAATTTTTTTTACCTTCCAGTTCGTGTGAGTTTACCAATTTGAGATGTATAAAATATTTTTTTGTTTTGTAGTTCTTAAAGTGTATTCAAAATGTGTTTAGGTATTTTTCTGTGAAATCATCTTGGAAGTTTTGATGCCAGTTCGTATTTCAACCTTAGAATTTTGAGAGAGTACTACTATTAATACATTCTAATGACATAAATATTGCTATGATTTCAGTTTCTGTGAGCCTAATTTTTTTATGATCCTTAGTAGATATCAGTTACATAGCGATGGCCTCACTTCCGTATCACTCATTATACTCCCAGGAAAAGGGAACCCTCAACTAAAGCTGCAAAGAATTCGATGTTTGGTATTCGAAGCCGTAATCCGTATACATATCTATCTATCTACTCATCAATATATATATATATATATATATATATATATATATATATATATATATAATCATACAATCAAACACAAACACACCCATATATACATACACATACACACACACGCATTTGATGGAACTTTATTTGGTCTTAGGATATAGATCCTCCATTGACAGTTCTGTGGAATTATTACGACATTTTTCAAAAGGCGTTTTATGAGTACATACCCAAAACTGGAATACCCAGAAACAATTTAATACATGGAAATATATAAAAACGTTTTCTAAGTGTATTATTCCCGACTGCTTTCTGGGCTGTGGAAACAGGCCTAACTTTGAATAATTTTAGGCTAATTCAGTCATGCCATACTGAGAAGCGTGATTTTGAGATATTAAGATCAATGCTATTCCAATTAATGCACGCAAACCTTCTAACTCCTATTCATAAATCTATGCCCTGCTTTCAATCCAAACCTAAAATATATATAAAGTTTTTCTTCTAACTCTCGCTTTATTTAGATATGATGTATATTCATTTAACGAACTATAAAATTAATAAACATTCACAGTAATTTCCAAAGAAAATTATAATTTCGACATCCACATCTTAATTTACTCCAAGATAGCCAATGGATGAATTCATTTAAGGAACACGAGAACATAATGAAAAAGAAAAAGTCCGTCACGCAGGGGCTGCGTAAACTAAGCAGATTTCCCTCGTGAAGTTTAGTAATAGATAAATATACATACTGCTAACACAACAACACCGTGAATAAATACAAACGGAAATAAATATTTCATCCAATTTCAATAACCTGCCGACAGGAAGCGTTAGGTTAGAAATGTAGATAAACGGGTCGGCCTGCCTCACACCGGAAGAAAAACAATTACTGAAATATATCAGAATATACCACATTAATTTTATTGAGAACTATTTACTATATCTACTAGTGTAATTTATAATGAGTCAGAATAGTTGTTATCTCAATCAATAAAATTTTAGTAGTCCAAAACTTTAAGATGGGGGGGGGGTCACCAGGTCATATTTGCATGTATCTCGTATAATAAAGGTCTCTTGAATACAATTTTTGGTATTTAAACTTCCAATAATGTGATTTATTATATAGCAGAGTATTGTTTACGTAACATGAGTAGAAGTGGCGGTTTGCTGAAAACTGAAAAATGCATATATCTCGGTTAATGTTCAAGATAGAGAATAAACGTATATAACAATATTTATAGTAAATTTAATTTGCAACAAGATTGGTTATATACATTTTTTCGATCCGATGCATAATAACGGAGGTATTTCGAATTTTCGAAAATCCCCCTTTTAAACCCCCCTTCCCTCTAGTCCGATTTCAGCCATTAACGAACTTGATCTGTCTTTTTACATAAAACGGTTAAATATCGAGTTTCGTAACGATCAAACAAAAATTGCGACCACTAGAGCGTTAACAGACAAATACACACACACACACACACACACACACACACACACACACACACACACACATATATATATATATATATATATATATATATATATATATAATTTTTAACGGACTTCATTTTCGTCATCTCCTGGGTAGGATGGATGGACATTTGAAGAAATTTTTCGAAAATCGCGTCATGAGTACGACCTCAATAGCTGATTTCCCTTAAGGGAAATCTGCTAAAAGGGAATTAACCGGCCTTATGAACTATATGTGATTATTAAGCAGTGTTCAGGAGTAGAAGCAGGCCCGATCTGCAATCCCATCCAACAGAAGCGTTCCAAGTATAGTGAAATTACGTCACGCAGGGGCTGCGTAAACTAAGCAGATTTCCCACGTAAAGTTATACAATAGAGAAATCTCCATACGAGTGCCAAACAGTTACGGAAACGGCCGAACTAGCTTTCGGCGGAAACGAATAGAAACGACCATAGCTCTTCCAAATGCAAATATCTCGGTTAATATTTAAAATGGAGAATAAATGTATATAACAATATTTATAGTTAATGTACTTTACTATAAGATTGGTTCTATACAATTTTACGATCCAACGTATAGTAACGGAGATTTTTCGAAATTCCCCCCTCTAAACCCCCCCCCCCACCCACTGGTCCGATTTCAGCCACTAACGAGCTTGATCTTCTTTTTTACATAAAACGATTAAATACCGAGTTTGGTGACGATTAAACAAAAATTACGCCCGCTAGAGTGTTAACAGACAAATATATATATATTGTTTTGTGCGGACCTCATTTTCATCATCTTCTGGGTAGAATCGATGGATATTTGAAGGAATTTTTCGAAAATCGAGTCATGAGTACGACCTCAATAGCTGATTTCCCTTAAGGGAAATCTGCTAAAACGTATACACCTTTGTCTTCAGAAGGGATTTTGGTCTCCAGTATGGGTGCCATCAGAACTCATCGGCCATGGAGCAGTGTCTAATGCTGTCAAGTGTTGTTGCAAGTGGAGTTTCTGCGGTTTTTGACTTTAACAAGTATTCAGACAAAGTGGTTGCTTATCTCCCAAGCTTCACAGTATAAGGGGGAAAGGTTAGTATGTAAAAATATCACTTTTAATCACCATTGCTCAAAATTCCCTATGATTCTGGATGATCTGAATAGTTGGGCTGCTTGTGAGCCATATAAAGAAGAAACTATTTATTTAATAATTTAATGATCTTTTTTACTGCTTTGTGAAAAAACGGGCACAAATGAGTTCCTATGTTTTTTTATTTTACTTTTAATTTTTCTATTTTTCTACTTTCCTCATTTATTGTAGGACTCAAAATTCAAACAAAAATGTCTTATAGATCAATTTTTGGGTCTTGCTTTCAGGTTTTAGTATCACGGCTGGAACTAGAGTTATTCCTGAAATGGATTGACTACTTTCTTTAATTATATTTCCATTTTAGGAGATTTCTCCTAAGGAAAATCAGCTTTTGAGGTCGTGATCATGACGCGATTTTCAAAACATTTCCACAAATGCCCATCGTTTGATGAAAATGAAGCCCATTCAAAACTATATATATATATATATATATATATATATATATATATATATATATATATATACATATATGTCTGTTAACGCTCTAACGGCTGCAATGTTTGTCTGATCGTTACCAAACTCGATATTTAAACGTTTTAAGTAAAAATGAAGACCAAGTTCGTTAACAGCTAAAATCGGTCCAGTGGGAGAGGGAAGGTTTAAAGAGGGGGAATTTCGAAAATCTAAACACCTCTGTTGTTATTCGTCGGATCGAAAAATTGTATAAAATAAACCTTATTGCAAATGTGATGTTCTATAAATAGTGTTTTATATATGTTTTCTGTAAATTGAATATTAACCGAAATATTTTCATGTTTTAGTTTTCGGCCTTCAGTAAACCCTCACTCCTACTCATGTCAAATTAACAAAAGTCCGTCACGCAGGAGCTGCGTAAACTAAGAAGATTTCCCAAGTGAAGTTTTACAATAGAGACATTTCAGAATAGAGAGCCAAAAAGTTACAGGAACGGCCCAAACTAGCTCTTGACGGAAACTCACGACTAGACCCGAAGTAAGCCGATCTCATCTCAGAAGCTGAAAACATAAAAATGCAAATATCTCGGTTAATATTCAGGATACAGAATACATGTATACAACATTATTTATAGTACATTTAATTTGCAATAAGATTGATTCTGTATAAGTTTTCGATCCGACGTATAGTAACGGAGATATTTTGAATTTTCGAAAATCCTCCCCTCTAAACCCCCCCCCCTCCCACTGATCCGATTTCAGCCATTAACAAACTTGATCTTTATTTTTACATAAAACGTTTAAATATCGAGTTTGGTAACGATCAAGCGAAAATTGCGACCGCTAGAGCGGTAACAGACAAATATATATATATATATATATATATATATACTAGCTCAGATACCCGGCTTCGCTCGGGAATTCATTTGAGGCAGAATGGTGATGGTATTTTTTTGGCAAGGCTTTAGTTTGCACAATATTTTGACATTTACCCGTCCCAGTGTTTAGTTTAAATATCCGTCATTTCTGTGGATTTGTTAATAATAAAATAATTTTTTTATGTAAGACTTCACTGTTCTCCATATTGTCATATTTCCCGTTTCCTGTGCATTATGCATAGATTTGAATTATTAAGCACAGAATATTAAAATACATTTGAATTAATTTTTCCCGGTGAGTTACCTGGTAGTTCCAAAGAACTGTTGAGCAAATTGCTCTAAATAATATAATAAACAACTTTCATATGTGCTTATTTGCCGAAACCCCAATAGGAAACGAAATATCACTATTTTTAATTTCAGGCCTCCCTTATAACCCCCACTCCTGCCCGTCCCTAGAAATGTTAGTATGGCTTATTATAAGGAAGACGTTAGTGCTAAATCACATACCGAGTTTGGTTTAGTTCGGTTGAGTCTTTTGTGCCAAATATTGTAATATTGTTGACTTCTGCTATTACTTTTTGGCGTATAACGCCTTTATAATTAGGTATACGACAAAAGTGTATATGACAAAAGTTTCTCTAAATAACAAAATAAACAACTTTTGTTATGTGCATATTTGCCAAAACCCCAATAGGAAACGAAATATCACTATTTTTAATTTCAGGCCTCCCTTATAACCCCCACTCCTGCCCGTCCCTAGAAATGTTAGTATGGCTTATTATAAGTAAGACGTTAGTGCTAATTCACATACCGAGTTTGGTTTAGTTCGGTTGGGTCTTTTGTCCCAAATAAAATTGTGGACTTCCGCTATAGTTTTTAGCGTATATCTCGTTTATAAATCGGTATATGAAAAAAATGTATATAACAAAAGTTACTCTAAATAACAAAATAAACAACGTTTGTTATATTCATATTTGCCGAAAAACCAATAGGAAACGAAATATCGCTATTTTTAATTTCAGGCCTCCCTTATAACCCCCACTCCTGTTCATCTCAGAGAATTTTAAAATAGCCTAAAGTCTAAGTTGGGTTAGTAGTAATATACATACCAAGTTTCAAAAAATTCGGTTCAGCCGTTTATGCGTGAAAAGGTAACAAACAAACAAACAAACAAACAAACATACACGAAAGAAACAAAATGCAGTTATGGTGTCTATGACATGTGAAACGAAAAGTTATCGTGAAATTTCGCGAAAAAAAATCAATGTACAGACAGAGGTTACAATTTTATATATATATATATATATATATATATATATATAATTTTGAACGGACCTCATTTTCGTCATCTCCTAGGTAGGATCGATGAATATTTGAAGAAATTTTTCGAAAATCGCGTCATGAGTACGACCTCAATATCTGATTTCCCCTAAGGGAAATCTGCTAAAAGTCCGTCACGCAGGGGCTGCGTAAACTAAGCAGATTTCCCACGTGAAGTTTTACAGTAGATAAATCTGCCCAATAACAACTGTAGAAGTAAGAAACCTCTGAACCTATTCACTAGGGACAAATAGTTACGGAAACGGCCGCCAAGCTCTCGGCGGAAAGTCCGAACATAGCTGACTCCTGCCGATCACACGCAGAATACAAATGCAAATATCTCGGTTAATATTCAAGATAGAGAATAAATGTATATAACAATATTTATAGTAAATTTAATTTGCAATAAGATCAAGTTTTCGATCCGACGTATAGTAAGGGATCCCCTTAAGGGAAATCTGCTAAAAAGCTGTTATATTATGAAGCACTTTATTTGAAGCCTAAATACCAAATATTGTTCTCAGTGAACTTTTAAGTTTTGAGACAAATGCAAATATATGGCGTAAGTGGGAAATCTGCTTTGCTTACGCAGCTCCTGAGTTATAGACTTTTTTTGACAAGGCACTGCTAAGGGAGTTCTTACTATGAATGCATCCTGCCGTGACGGACTTAGTATTTATTTTATTTTTCAGTTGAGCTTTAGAATGTTCTATCTATCATTGAAATAAATAATTCTTTTCATCGTCGTCCGTTGTTCTAATTCTTCACTTCTCATGTCGCATTATTGTTTATTTATTTTATTCTCTTGTTTATGTATCTTATTATCTTTCATGCGCAAGTCTTCGTTGCTTCATTCCTAGCACTTTTCTTGTAGCCTGACCTTTACTCATCCCTAATACTGTCTTTCTCGAACCAGAACTATTTTATCTCTATTCTTGGTGTTTCAACTTTGCCTGCAATTAGGCCCCCAAATATTTTTCCTGAGAAACGTCAGAGGGCTTTCATTAAAATGTGGTCTAAATGGTCCCCTGATTGGTCACCTGAGCGTATCCATGTTTCATTGAGAAAGTATATGGTTGCATGATCTTCATTCATTCCCAACTCTATGGTACTAATACAATCGATTAAACCTATTTAACACAGGTTGAGTGAAGTTTGCTATGTATTCGTTATTGATTCTGCAAATAGTGGCTTCATTGGAGGATGACCGTCAGTAAACTTGGTGTTGGTGCTTACTCAGCATTGTGAGGCAAAGCATTTTATTGCAGAGAAATTTATTATAAGACCACTAATTGTCCTAACAAGTATTATGTGTAAAAACCCATGTTTTGAATATTAATGCTTTTCTGCCTAAGAGCTTTAAGATAAATAAATTTATTATTGTACGATATAGTATTTTTTTTTATATTTTACACTCCTTCGCTGGGAATTCATAATAGGTTTTAGTGCTTGGTTTAGGTTTAGCTCCGATTATTCACAATACTTCTGCTGTCTTTATTGGCCGTTGACGCGACTTTTGGTAGTCTTGTATGATCTTGCAAAGAGATATATTGCAAATAATAATATAGTATCACAAAAGCCAAGCTGAATTCTAAAACCTATAATTATTTTGTTTATTGTTAGATTATCTGGACTTTACTAAGTCTCTATAATACTTCATAAGACAATAGTAAAGGGAAACCAGTCTTGTCTGTCGTGTGAGGCCATTAACTAGTCCTTAGTAACTAAGAAATCAAAGTTATGACTGAGTCTTAAAAGAGTAGTTGAAATAGTTAATTGGCTATTCCCGATCCCATTTATTCTGGTTAACTGGGTATTTGACCTCGAATGGCCAAAATTAAAATCGCCTGCGGTTGAAGGAAGTAAGGTTAAGGGTGGCGAGTTGCATGATGGGGTTGCGTGTGCCGCCTCCACCAGCCCCCGGCCTACGATCTAGGTCAGAAAACAAGATAACACCCCTATCATTACCCTCTCAGCCACCCCAGCTCATGGCCTCTTAGCAAAAAATTATCTTCTGTTTGAACAGGATATCACAGTATTTTTTCCTCTATTAATTCTAACTAGTGGATGATTCCAAGCCTGATAGCTGTTGTGATTTCTCTTGCGATTGTAATCATTCACAATCTTTTGCATTATTAATTACTGTAGATATTAAATATATGTAGATTAACTTTTCAGCCTTCTTTTGCAGGAATATATATACATATTTTCTATAATCAGGAAGATATTTTGGACATTACATTTAACCCGTTGACACCCGTAGTAGATTCGTGCCAAGGGAGGAGGGCGATCTCATATTTTCTTCTCATTGTATTTTTTAATATTACATGCTTGTAAATAAGCAGTGCTACCACAGAATTTCAACACTTTATTGTGTGAGCGTGCCCAACCACAAATATTACTTATATACTATATTTATGTATTTACAATTGAAACCACTGTATGCACATTTTTTTCTCTTTCCAAAATTTCATGATACCTTTCGTTGCACTTAGTACTGAAACGATGTCAACTTCTTTTGGGTTTGGTGTCTGATGTTTGTGTTGTTCGCTTTTCATCCATAAACGGGCAAACTGTATTTTATGGGTATGAGTATTACCAGGAACCACCATAGACTTTAGGCTATACTAATAATCTCGGATACGAACAGGAATGGGGGTTATAAAGGAGGCCTGAAACGAAAAATCCCAATATTTTAATTTCTATTGGTATTTCGGTAGGTGTGTTATTGACAAAAGTTGTTTATTTTGTTATTTAGGGACACATTTATTATATTTACTTTTATCATATAACGAAGTGTGACCAATATAAACACGAAAGGAGTCACCAATTTTATACGACTAAACCAAACTCAAAGTGATTCCATATATGAGTTAGGATTAACTCTTCTTGATGATAAGCTATATTAACGTTTCTTGGAACGAACAGGAGAGGGTGTTGTAAAGAAGGTTGTGGTGTTCCTATTTGTTTTTCCGCAAATATGTACCTAACAAAAGTTTTTTTTATTTAGAGTAACTTTTGTTATTGTTACTCTCTTTAGGGCTTGAAAAAAAAAGTTACCATCTTTATTAAGTCATTAGTGATTTCTAAAGCAACTCGGAGTACCTTAGCTAGTAATATGAAATACACATACTAACTAAAGATTAATAAATGCCAACCTTTCGACGTGAAAGCTACACTTAAGGTCTGAATTGTTAGAGTAGTAACTTACATAAGCTTACTACCACGAATAATAATAACATTGTAGTATTCAAGAAAGATATAAGAATAGACAATAACAAATTAAGCCTATAATTTTAAAATTATGAAATTAGAACTATAGTAGTTAAATATACTGTATTTAACAGGCTTTTAAGGGGTCTTCTGGGTGGGGTGCCGTGGTTGTGAGGGAAGTCAAAAACAAAATCATTAAAATCCCTGTTCCTATACATCAGTCTAAATGTGTTACGAGCCGCTTTTTTATGATAAAAAAATGTTTACAAGTTTGAGGATCACTAATTGGAATATAGAAAATTGTGATCTTGTTTTTCTTTCTTAAAACCCTAGCAACCCACACTTTTAATCAATTTTGTGATTAATGCTTTTATATCTATAAAGTGAAAGAGAAAAAGTGTTTTTATTCAGAGCTTTTATGGGTTGTGGAAATTCCGTAACATGTTAAACCGTTAAATGTTACATAAAGACAAGGAAACACACACACACACGCAGATATATATATATATATATATATATATATGTGATATACAGGCGTGTAAATATTTAAATTTTTTTTTAAGATGTATATTGAACAACATAGACACATTAGAACAGTTAATGAGCGCAAGATTAATAAAAGCTGTATTAATTATAAATTATTAATGCTAAGGAATTCTATAACAGTAAATAATATAAAAAAATATGTATTATTTATGTCTGAAAAATATTATTCACAATCGTCGAATGCTGAAATGATATCTATAGTTAATTTGTGTTCTTAGAGTTCATTACTACATCTGCCAAGAGGTGAATATAACTGTTTGACGTGAGTAGAGGAATAATTAAGTTTAATATGACTTATATAATGACAGTAGCACTATTTCAGTCAATAAAATGAAATCAACTCTCTTCGATCTAAAGTGGTATCGAAGAATTTTGATTTTGAGATGTTATGTTTTGAATTAATAATACTATAGTGTTGTTTTAATTATCGTTGAAAAGCGTTTCAGTGTTCACTATAGAATTTCGATTGTTGGTCTTGAATATATATACCATGTGGAGGATATTAAATGGATTCTCCTAACTCTTGAGTTAGTACTGGGACTAGTTGGAGTGGGTATGTTTTAGGTATAAGTTCTACAGCCATGTACAGGACTTGATGATCTCTGAGGGTATAACGTTTTCCATAAAGCACTTCCAGGATGTATATCTGTTTGATATAAAACATCCCATTGACAAACACCACTTCCACGAACTCAGTTCTTCCCAAGAAATTCGATATCAAAACAGGGTCTAAGAATTTCCCCAAATCTTGTCGATAGAAAGTTTTGCGATACGTTCTTAGTCCAATAATATTGACTGAAAAACACATTGGATTTCACAGCTTGTCTAATCAATATGTTTAGTCGACGGGTTGTTATACTATAAAATAATAGTCCAGTATAATTTATTGAAAATAAAAATGAACACTTTTACGAAACTAAAAAGATGGAAAACAGAAAAACAACTGCAGGTAATACGTGAGCACAGACTAGAGAGACGCCATTAATTTCAGACTAAATAAATATAATTGTCAGGTTGCTCGCAGTGTACCCCTTGTACAATTCGAGCAATTATTTTCATTCGTATTCTTTTTGTGGTAACACTGACGATGGGACCAGGTGGTAGCTAGTAGGGGAAGGTTACTGATACCAGGTTAGTGTCCACTGTTATTGTTATTGTGCCGGGCTAAGCTGCTGCATTGTAATATTCATCATTGGATACTTCATAAAACCTGTTTTTAGCATATTTTCAATGAGATAATACTCACGATGCAATTCTCTAACAAAAATGTTCAAAAGTCCTCGAATTCTGCCTTCGAAATGACAAATCAGTAGGTTGCGTGAACTAAACTGATTCACCACATGATGGAATAACTCACCATGAGGATTAATTTGTGTCGTGCCACCGCAGAGAAAGTCACCTGCACATTGTAACTCCTATTCTTCCCGAACATTTTTAGTAATAATACAGCATGAAGTGTAAATCCCATAATCGCATGACTAGGAGTGGTGGTTTACTAAAGTTGAAATGGCAAAATACAAATCACCCGTACTCAGTCAGAGGAAAATGAATGCAACTACAATTTTTTTATTATTATTATTTATTAACGTCCACTTTTTGCAACTCAGGCTAATTGGGGCGGGTTTTTTACAGGTGACTACCCTTTTCTAGCCAGGGTGGGACTTAGGATGTTATTTAATGAATTTCATCACTAAATAATTTCCTTTCCCCAGGCGAGAATCGAACTCGCAACTCTAGGTTTACCATGTGAGATTAAGGTCAACGCTTTAACTCGCATGGCTAACCTGAGCCCCGAACAACAATTTTAGACCAATACATGATCAACAACATTGGTTATATATATTTTTCGATCAAAATTATAATAACAGAAGAATTTTGAATTAAAATTTACACACACACACACACACACACACACACACACAGATATATATATATATATATATATATATATATATATATATATATATAGGGTTCCTTCGTCTACTGTTCATATTTTGTCGAATGTCATCCCTTAATCCTAAAATTCTGGATGGAGGCTCGCATGGAACCATAGGTCTTAAAGGTCAAATCCTGAAGAAAGACTCCATTAATGAGTGTGCAAGCTACAGAGGAATCGTACTGCTCCCCAGTTGCGTACAAATTTCTGGCTTACTAAATTCTCAACATAATTAATTCGTAATACTGAAGGGCCCAGGCGATTATCACGCAGGGTTCAGAAGGGCAAGAGGAACGAGTTGTGGGAGATATTTACCCTCAAAAAGAAACATGAGAAGCTGTGGGAGGAAGAAGAAGACGTGCACGTGGAATTCCTTGACATCGAAACAGTTTATGATGCAGATGATAGGAGCTGTCTTTAGAAAGTATTGACAGATCTAAGATTTCCAGAGGAACTTGTCCCATTTGACAAGGTGTGTATCAGTGGCTCGCACTGTCGGGTGTCTTTCAAGGGGATATTACTAAAGTATTCGACGTTAAGTCAGGATTTAGACAAGATGACTGCTTGTCACGTATGTTGTTCAGCCTAGCATTGGGAAAGGTAATAAGAGATTCTCCCAAAGCGATTGGGGAAATGTAAGTAGGCATGGTGCACAAATTCCTCGCAAATGCAGATGTTGTAGCTGTGCTCAGGATCAAGAAAGAAGATTTAATATCTCCCACCGGTTCATTGATTACAGCGACAAACTGTGGTAGACTCGGAAGTAAACCAAGAAAAGACCAAGTACATGGTGTGTGTTGATTATTTACATTCAAAAAAAGCTTGAGCGTAGGGTACCAATCCTTCCCAAAAGTAAAATGCCTCAATACATCAGAGTTGCTATTACCTATATTAAAGACAGTTTACTAAACTCGACCACAAAGTAACTAGTACAGCCTCGCTTTCTCATCGGTTTCTTGAGACTTAAAACCAAAAAAATCTCAGAATCCTTGAAACTAAGGGCCTATAACTCCATTATCAATCTTGTACTCGTGAAAGGTGTGAGGATTGGCCGTTCTCGGGAATCCTAGCATCTAAGGGTGAAACGATTGAGCTCGAGGGTCTTAGAGCCAGTATAGGCCTAAAGTGGGATCAGGATGTAGGACTCTGGAGAAGTAAGAAAAGATATATCTGAAAGTGGACGGTCGATTTCACATGGCCTTAATGGGATAAATAAATGTTAATACTATAATCTTCAAAAGTAATTTTTCATTAAAAATATGTTTACGCTAAATACGTTTTTATGAGCCCTTTATCCGACATAAATCCTTCAACCTTGTACTCTGCATTAAGTTGTTTATATAAAAGCAGCTTATTGTAAGCTCTTCTTTTATGACTTTTCAATCCATTCGTAATGTCTACACTGAATCTCTTTTCAGAGGATAATCCACATTTACCCTACTTCTTATTCTCTTTCTTATTCCTTTTTTTCGGAAATATGATTTACCGAAAAGCTTTTAGCTCTTCTTTAGCTGTAATACTTGCAAAGTACATTCACTACTGTTTAATATGAATACAATTTATTTTCTACGACTCGGGAGCTGTGTCATCAGAAATATCTTTATAGACTTTAATTCTTTAACATTAATGGATATCAATTCTTAAGGGTCATAAATGGGGAAAAAAAAAAAAAAAAAGAAAACTATAAGTGCCATAATATTTGTTCAAAATTTTCATAATTTTATTTCTTTCGGAGAAAGTATTAAGTGCATTACTTGCATTTTCGTGATAGCACCCACTTTTAATTAAGAAAGGCATTTTCTGACATCTGTTTAAAAATTGGCAACTGTCTGCCGGTTGAAGAACACAAATACTTTTCATACAATGTTCTTTTAATAGCATAAAAGGAATCTGCACAAATATGCGAGAAGTATCCAGGTCTTCAAGTAATTACTGTCCAACGCATTATGCTCTCCACCAACGAGCGTCCTACCCAGGGGGCTTCATACTGAAAACGTCCGCAGGGGCTGTGTAAAGTAAGCATATTTCCTACGCGAAGGTTGACAATAGATAAATATACATACAGGTAACACTACCTTGAATTTAAAGGGGGTAAATACAAACGGTAATGAGTAGGGCTAGGATTTTCATGTAATTAAAAATGCCAAATATGTAAATATATATGTATTGATTTTGATACAAATATGTAAATAATTATGTAAAATTAGTGAAATATGTAAACAGTGAATAACCTTCTAAAACAGTTTGTACTCTCATTTTTTTTATTACAATACAAAAACGGTTTTATTTTAAATATAAAAATACAAAAACCAAAACTTTTTAATCACTGTAAGGAAAACAGTTTGAGAATAAATGCATTTTCAAATTTTCAAACGTAAAACTACGTTGATTGGGCCTTTGTATCGACTTGAATCTGCTGAATGAGTGTTCGACGTCAACTGATATAACTGGAGCGTTTCGGAAAGCGGCTATTTCAGAATAGCCCCTGAATGTTTCGTTTGGAAACTCACGAAGATATTTTAAAACTCGTTCTTTGTTTTTCCTTGCGACTTTCCCCATTTCGACAAAAATGAAAATTGAATTAATCACAAAATATAATTTTCAAATCGTGTTTGACAAGAGTGGCACGCACTTTACCACTCACAAATAAACACTAATTATGAAATAGGTTTGGTTTTGTTTATTCAGAGCCAAAACCAAGGGAGATGGAATCTCAGAATTGTTTTGTAGGGTTTGGTTCTAAGAAGCAATCAACAGTGGCAATAGAAGGGCCAATTCTTGTGAAAAAATTTTCTTCATGCCCTCGTTATTCAGTTTTGTTGTAAAGAAATAGAAAAATTTAAAAATTAACAAATATGGAGTAAAATATGTAAAAATTCCGAAAGTATGTAAGAAAT